>CAKNXH010062987.1:0-27720 GCA_932178445.1 Andricus quercusramuli | reverse complement strand
GAATTGAAGACAATTCTTATATAAATCATCAAAATTGCAGAATTTTCAATTTTGAAACATAAAATTTGCATAATTTTTATCTAAAAATTGTATGCAATGAATTTTAGAGATGTATCAATAAAAATTCTTAAATTTTGGTGATTTTGGAAATCAAAAGTCAAGTTTTCAATGCTAAATCTTCCAAATTGAAGAAATTTCGCATGTAAATCATCAAAAATACATATCTTTTATCGTTAATTGTCCAAATTGAAAACTTTCCACTTTTAAAACTTTCTATCTGACAATTCTTAATTTTCAAAATATACTTTAAAGATGCATTAATAAAACTTCTTAAATTTGGATGATTTTGGAAATTAAAAGTCGAGTTCATATTTTCAAATCTTCCAAATTCAGAAAATTAATAATGTAAAGCATTAAAATTACAGAATTTGTATTATAAAACAAAACATGCATAATTTTTAATTGTATATTGTAAAAATTGAAAGCTCTTTAATTTAAAAAATTTGCAATTCAAAGTATTACAATTTAGAAGAGTTATAATTGAAAAATCGTGAATTTCGAAAATATGAGATAAAAAATTATTCAATTTTCAAGATTTATATTTGAAGGGTATGTAACTTGGAACATTTTTTTGTAATAGATCAATTTTAAAAATGTACTTATGAAAATTCCTCAATTTCCAAGATTTGCAGTTTAAAATTCTTCAATTAATTTGCAATTTAAGACTCTTCAATGTTTTTATTCTTCCTTGGATGTTTTATATTTATTGAAAAATGATTGCAATGTAGTAAAAACATAAATAAAATTGCTGAATAGTGGTTTTTTTAAAAGGAAATGTTTTTATTTTCAGGAATCAAGAGGTTCCTCGGTTGTAACCACATTCGAAGTTACGAATATTTCATCGAGAGCATTAATACGGATTGTCCCTTCCTGGCTGTCCCCTGTGCCTCCTGGGATCGATTTCTGGAAGGAAACTGCTTCGACTGTGTCAATCAATATTGCCCCAGGTTCGGGTTCGATGCTCAACCAGGGAACTATCACGCATCAGTTTACCTCATGACTGGACGCGAAAAACCTTTCTGCAGTAAGATTAACTCAAATATTATTTTCTCAACAAACATTCTATCAGATTTCAAATGTATAATAAGGTTTACACTGGAACTTGGGTTGAATACCGGTTTCGGGTATGGACTAAAGAGGATTAAGAAATATTTCATAATACATACGTTCAATAAATAGAGTCGTTAGATGCTCAATACATTTGTTAACATCAGCTGAAAAATATTATAGTGTAAAACAACAAAAATTTAAAAAAATATATAATTCGCGGAAATAACAAAATTCTGCAAATAATAATTTTCTTAAATACGCAGTATGCTAATATCGCACGCTTAGAACAATAGTGTGACAACTCAAAAAAGTTCATTTTTGAGTGAATACCACCATTGGACAGCATTTTTCAAGCTCTATCGTTCTAGAGCAGCGGGACATTTCCAGGTGCAATAGGGGCCGCGTGACAAATCAAAAACTGTAACAACTTGAAACTTAAATTTGAAAAATTCGAACACATAGAATTTTAAGCGGAAATTCGCTAACGGGGTAGAGGCAGCTCGGTAAATACTCTCAACTAACAGGAAAGTTGACTTTTATAAGGAACAACGTTTATGGAGGAAAATCCCCCCAACGTGAAAATCTGAAAATTTTCAAAGTCGATTTTCTCGAAATGCCTTTTTTTGAGTTGTCACACTATTTTCCTCAACTTGCGATATGTGTGATATGCCGATTTTAATATTTTATTACAAATTTTGAAGGTATTAAAAATGAATCATAATTCACATTTATTTATCGCAGGCTTCAAAGTCTTTTCTCGCTTCCCCTCTTTTCACCTTCTTTCGTTTTTGCAAACTGAATTATTAGAACCCAATAATAAAATCCAACAATTTTTTTAAAGTTAATTATTTTCGATTGAAAAGTCAACTATTATATTTTTAGTTGAGAATTAATCCTTTTTGGTTGAAAATTTCATTATTTGGTTCAAAATGTAATTATTTTGACAAGAATTCAAAAATATTGTTAGAAACTCATCCTTTTCGGATGGCAATTCAACTATTATCGTATAAAATCCAACTAGTTGTTTAAAAACTTTGTTTGTTGAACATTCAACTGTTTGGTAGAAAATTCATATTTTTGGCTTGAAAACTCAACAATTTGATTGAAATTTGTTTCCATTCTTGACTGAAACATATTTTTTAGTTGAAAATTCCGCTATTTTGTTGATAATTCTTCTTTTTGGTTTAACAATTCATCTCTTTTAGCATAAATTCAATCTTTTTTTGGTAAAAAATGAAACAGTTTTGGTTGAGGATTCAATTATTTTCTTGAAAACTCGTACTTCCTGATACATTTGGTTAAAAATTGATTTTTTTGTTGTTGGAAAAATCATCATTTTAGTTGAAAATTGCTCTCTTTTGCTGAATTCAACTGTTTTTCATTTAAAATTATAATGTTTTTGCATTCAAATATCAACTATTACATTTTCCGTGAAATATTTTTTTTATTAAAAATTGTATTATTCGGTTAAAAAATTAATTATTTTGTTTAAAAATCCATCAATTCGTCCTTTTTAGATGAAAATTCCACTGGTTTCTTGAAAATTCAACTATTTTGGTCGAAACTTAAACTATTTGATTGAAAATTATAATATTTGATTGATAGTAAACTTTTTTGTTAAAAATTCCCATTTTCGGGTTTGAAAATTAAACTGTTTTGTAAAAAACTCGTCTTTTTGGCTTGAAAATTTGACAATTTGGTAGAATATTCAAATATTTGCTTGAAAATGAACTTTTTTGTTAAAAATTCAACTATTTCCTAGAAAATTTGTCCTTTTGGTTCAAAAATTCAACAATTTTGTTGAAAACCCCACTATTTGCTTAAAAAATCATCTTTTTGGTTTGAAAATTCATCCCTTTTGGTATAAATTTAATATTTTTTGGTTATAAATGCAACTGCTGGTTTGAAAATTAATCTGTTTCGGTTGAGGGTTCAACTATTTTATAAAAAACTCGCCTTTTTTGGTTGAATTCAACTGCGCTCAATTTAAAAGTAAACTATTTTTTTTTTTGCAAATGTCAACTATCACATTTATTGTTGAACATTAATTTTTTGTTCAAAAATTTATTTTTCGCTGAAAATTAAAATGTTTTGGGGAAATATTTGTTTTTTGGCTTAAAAGTTACACAATGAGGATGAACAATCCACAGTTTCGCGGAAAATTCGCCTTGTTTTCATTAAATATTAAATTTGAGTGAAGATTAAAATATTTTTTCGTTGAAATACCAACTATTATATTTTTCGTTGAAAATTCATCTTTTTAGGAGAAACTGAACTACGTGGTTGAAAGTTCAACTACTTTGTTAAAAATGCATTTCTCATAGTTGAAGATTTATCATTTAAATTTAAAATTCATCTCTAAGGCTGAAAATTCGATCAGGAAATATTTGATACTGGTATCATCTAAAATGAATTCATTTGGAAGTGTCCTGTTTTGTAATGTCTTGAATTTATGTTTATGAATTTTGAAAATGCATCGTTCCCTTATAAAAAAGGTAGATAAGGGGAAAATGAAGTCAAAATTCACAATTTCATATGTTTTAGAGGATGTTTCAAATTGAATGGGAAAATGGGGGGGGGGGGGACTGCCATCCCTGAAAAAGGCATTGAAGAACAAATAAGATGTGAGTGGAATTTAGTGACTTCATTAATCATTCTTAGAAATGACTTTTCACTGACTCGAATTTAGAGAGCATATTACGTCATTTATGTACATGCGACACATTTCTTTCGACCACTTTGTCTCTAGCCTCTAATTAATTTAAAAGCACTTTGCAATTTCAGAGGGACACTATCGAGTGACAATCAACATTTCCAAGACAGTTGAGAGTGTCGATCACGGTGGTGAGGTTGGCATGTTCGTGATGAAGGTAATCGGCGCTAATGGTAAAATGACAGAGAGGTTGCAACTTAGTGAAACTTCTCAATACTACGAGCCTGGAAGTACTCACACAGTAGTACTGCCGGGAGACACCGTAGGTAAACCGGAAGCTGTGGAATTGTCCTGGGAGTATCAAACATCAGTTTTCAATCCGCTAACTTGGAGACTGCTGCATAAGCCAAAAGCATACATCGACTTCCTGACTATTGCCAGTCTGGAGTTCCATGATGGGTGAGCAAATTTAATCGTGACAGACACCATAATTGCTGCAGTCTCCTCAATCCTCAATTCTTATCCCTCTTATTCAACTCGTTCAAAATCACCTGATCATCGTTCATCAATCATTTTCAAAACCAAACACTAAGCAGCCATTTGACAAATATTATTTAGCTTCCGCTTCTGGTGCTAGCTTTATTGCAGGCGAGTTTCATTAATTGTAAGTGCAAACTAATTCAATAAGGACAATTTCATAAGGGGCCATTCTAAAATTACGTCATGCTGTTTTGAACACTTTCTCCACTCTTCCTCTTCTTTGTCACAGAACAGCACACAAAGCGCGACCAATCCCACTTCAGTTTGATCCGCCAATTTAATAAAATAAGGTCGATTTGTGGATTGAAATAGGCTCTAAATGAGGATCATCTGTCAATAACTAAATCTGATAAAACAAATTCTAATCTGTCAAGTTTAGAAACCAACGTAACCCATAGGGCTGAAGTTCACGACGTATGAGTGTGACGGTTCAACACTAATTTTTACGAATTTTTAATTTCATCTTTTTTTTGTTTTTTGTAAGAGTAAAGTCTGGAACAATTGAAACAATGCACCCTCTGAATCAATTTAGTTCGCTATCTCGGATCATTTATCAATCTGAAGTTAGCAAACTAAACAAGACAGAAACTGGTACTAAAATAAGACTATTTGTGAGATCATATTAGAACGCCCAAAAAAGGATCCCAGATAAAAATGAATGCCTAGTTTTCACTGCGGAACACCCCATCCCCGCTTTGAGTAAGACTCTTCTTCGATTTCATTTAGTACAGTCAAATTAGATTAGACGAAAAAAGGACGTTTGCTAGAACAAATCGATAGCTGTAAATATGTACAAAATTATATGTAAAGAATGAAGTTAACTTTAAAATAGGCCATCATCGAACCCTCTGGAGACTAAGAAGTTATGAATTTGTTAATTAACTATACCGTTTTCTCTATTACGCCTTAGCTATAATGAATCTTCAATTGTTGTAAAGACAAGTTTGATCTATAATTTTACTTATCATGTCCTTGAACTCCATGCTCCAATGTATTAGACATAATTTTTTTAGTACGTAAAAACTAAAATTGACGAAGAGATGGGAGAACACTTTTTTTAAAACAATAATAGTTTTAAAAAAAAATTTTTTGGTGACTTGGTATTTGCTGGATCCTCTAAGACATAGTGTTACTTCACAAAAAAATTTTAGACAGATTTTAAAAACTTTTTTTAGTTTTTCACAACAAATTGTTGTAAACAATTATTTTTTTCCATACCTATACGCTTGTCTAAAAAATCTGAAAAAATCTAGTAAAACCATGCGCGCAAGAGGATTTTAATTATTTTTTCAGAAATTTTTTATCTACAATAGTTTCGTTGCAAAGAATTCTCTTTTGTTAAAGCTCCTTCGGCTTTAGCGAATACATTCTCATCGCGTATCTCGTGATTCGCATCACGGTAAATCCCTGAGATATTATTTATCTGAAGTTGGATAAAAACAATGCAAACAATTGACAACTAAAATTATCCGACGACGGGTAATTTTTATGTGCCTCGTGATAAAAGTTATCTGCCGTCGGATAATTGTAGTTTTCAACTGTTTGCAGCGTTTTTATCCAAATTCAGATAAATAAAATCTCGGGGATTCACTGTGATTCGATTTTGTCATAAATGCGAACTTTTCTACATCATGCAAAACTATTATATCAAATGCATATTTCATATATATTCCTGTACCTCGGGCTGGAATGCTGATATTTCCAAATAAAGTATTTATTTTATTTATCATGATTACTTCAATATTTGTTTCTTATTTTGCATTGAATTTCAGCCTCACATACCCTCAAAAATTTATATCATTTCAGTAAATGTATATTATTACAATTCATAACATGCATTGGTATTAAAATAGACGTATTTTTGTTATCTTGTTCTTATAATTGAAAAAAGTCGCATCCCATAAGAAACAATTTTTGTATTACACATTTTATTGCAACTTTTGCTTTGTTTTTCCATAAATTTAATTTGTTTATTTTCAATATTATGGTTGCGGTTTAAACCAAGTATACACATCCTAGCGTGAAGTGGTTCTGAGAATTTGTATTTTTATAACAAATTTATAGATCTTTTTTGGTTGAAAAACTTTTATCTTTTAATTTTTTTCGTCTCGTATGGGTTTTCCCAAAATTTATTTTTTATTTTTAATGCTATTTCTTACGATTAGAACAAAAACTGCGTTCTATCAGAAAATTATTTATGATAAATTTGTAGCTATTTTTTGTGTGAGCAACTTGTTTTCATTAATTTTTTTATACATAGTAGCTTATATCGTTTGTCCAAAAATTTAATTCTTTAATTTTCGATTTCATTTTTTACGATCAAGACAAAACCTATAAAAAAGTGATTTCCCACAAATTTGTAGATACTTTTTGAGTGTTTTTTAAGTGAAGAACTTTTGCTTATTCATTTTTTTGCATCTTGCATAGTTCGAGCGGAAAAGTGAATTTTTAATTTTTTAAAAAGGTTTTTTGATGGATAAAACCAGAACCATCTGTCAAAAATATCTGGTTAACGAACTCATCCTTTCTTTTCAAGCCTTAACAAAGTGTGCTAAAGCACAATCCAATCTGATCAGTCTTTCGAAAGTTAGAGAGATTGATCAGCAACCTGGGTCGGAGCAGTGTTGCGGAGTGAACGTGTCATTTATATAAATAACACGAGAACTCCAGATCAATCTAAAACATCTATACATAACACCTACATACCCACCCACCCTATACCCATATACCGATCAACCTCATACCTATATACCTATTTCACTACTTTCCAACCGAGCAAGTCACGCCTACCCCGGAAGGGAAAAGGCATAATGGTATAATAATAATAATAATAATCGTGCCTACACGATACTACAGACTACACTGCCGTGATTTGAGAAAACACCGTTAACTGCAAAATGAACGAAGCCGAGAAAATCAACGAAGACTGATCGAATCTTTATTCGCGTGTATCGCGGATTCTTATACATTTTCTGCATTTTCTTGTTGTTGTTCTTCACTAATTTGCATACGATCTATTCATTTTTGCAAGAAAAATTGTTAAAAAATAATGATTAATGATCTAAAATGCAGTTAACGGTATTGATTGGGATGCTGAAATTCGAAAAACGCCGTAACGGGCAGTTACGGCTCTCTTCGAATTACGGACCTCAGAAATAGGCCTGCCGTGATTTGAGAGATCGCCGTTCACGGCAAAAGAATATGAAAGAGTGGCATTATTATGAAATATTAGTCAAATATGGAATTATAATCATTATGAAATATTGCATATAATATTATTATTAATATCTATAATTGTTTTATCTTTCTTACGCTTGTTTTCAAATCAGCCAAATAGATATTAATGTTATCTATTTCAATAAATTGGAAGATGGTACTTGAAAAAAAAACCGGATATATATATATATATATATATGTTACAAGTTTTATTAAATTTCATTAATAATAAATAATACGAAATTCTAGCGGAAATAATGCATGTTTATTTATTAAATGTACATAAATTCCGAATGTATGGAGTAACAGCCAAACACGAAATTATTGACTGAAAATAAAGTGATTTTAAACATACTTGGATTATAATCATATAATCAAATTCCACATTATAATCATAAAAAATTAAATATCATAAGATACATTTCTCTAATGCTAATTTTGAAATAAATGACTATTTTTAACATATTTAACCGTAAAGAGATCAGGAACGTCGTCGTCGCTATAAGATTACAAAGAGCAAACAATTTAAATATTGCGTAATACATTTAATAATTTTTTTAACTCAAATAAATTATGATGAGATCCTTTTTACATTGAATAGTGTTTACTCAACGTTGTATTATTGAAATATGATCTTTGTTAATCCGATACATTCAGCAAACAATTTAAATATCAAATATAACAATTCTCAGATCTTGCAAATTTTTCAAAACAATTTCATTAATTTTATTTGAAAATTTCCGATTCACTTTTTCCATTTTAAACAATTGAAATGATTTACAAACATTATTTTTACTTATTAAACTTTTTAACAATATAACTTCTTGTTAATTTAAGACTGTTAATAATTATAACAAATACAGACTTTCAATATTAATTTTGCGTTTTGCAACTAATAATAAGTGCAGTTACGGCGTTTCCCGAATCACAAACCTTTTTTCTCGGGGTTCGATGATTCCAGAGAACGCCGTAAGCACTTACGGACCTTTCCGAAATCACGAAGGCTTGAAATTGCCGTCCAATAATTTTGGTAAAGTCCGTAGCTGTTCGTTACGGCGTTTTCTTGAATTTTGACGTCACGTATTTAGTCGTCTCTGTTTTACGCCTGCAGTTAACGGTCAGTTACGGCTCTCTCTCAAATCACAACTCGCGAAGCTTTGCAGTTAACGGTATTTTCCCAAAATTATGCAATAATTATTTTTAAACATTATTTTAATAATCAGGTGTATCTTTTTTCTTGATTCCAACGATATAAAAAACTCATTTTTCGATTTTTTGCAGTTAACGGTGTTTTTCCAAATCACAGCAGTATAGACTACGGCTACTAGTTTTTTGTGACTCAGAGGGTCTCAAAACGTTGAGATTTGATGAAAACCGACTGAGTCAAATTTAACATAAAACCAATACCTTCGCGTAAGGATAAGAACGTAAAAAATAAGGCAGCTGCGCCAAAAATCCGATTTCTGAAAGAAATATTTTTTCTATGATTTTAAAATTCAAAACAATAATACAGATTATGCCATTTCAAATAAAATACATTATTTTTTAATGAAAAAATTTCAAAATTTACAAAAGAAAAATGATTTTAGTAATGTTTTCTGCCATTCAATTTTATCCTACTACCGGAATTTACCAATTTTTGGAAATGTTTTAAATTTTAATTAATTATGGCTCATTTCCTCGGAGAAAGCATTTTCTACAACAAAGCATTTTGTCAATTCTTAAAATTATAGAAAACTTTATTTTTCCAGATATCTTCTAGGCATGTATTTTTCATCAACGAACGGTTATTAGTTCAACGTTTCTCCCGAATTCTTTAATCTTTAATTTAATTCTAAACAATCGTGTTACTAAGAAACTATTACAGATAGAACATTGCTGTCAAAATAATTGACATCTTTTTGAGTACAAGGTCATACTTGATTTTTTCAGATTTTTTGGACAATTTAATGTCAAAAACGATTGTTTATAAGAATTTGTTGTTAAAAACGAAAAACAATTTTAAAAATCTGTCTAGGATATTTTTGTGGAGTGTCACTATGCCTTAGATGCTTAGATGATTCAATAAATTCTAGCTTATCAAAAGTTTTCTTTCAAATCTATTATAAACACTCAGAGAAATATCTTCTAGTTTCAAATGGATGTTTCTTGATAGAAATTCGATTTTCCTCTTGAATTTATGGTTAAGAGAATTTTCAATTATCCCAAAAAGAATTGTTTGCAGCAAAAATTTGTTTGCGACAAACTTTATCTCACTTCATCTCGCCTTGCAACCATATATTTCTATTTGTATAAAAACGATATTCACGTGGTTCAAGACAAATATCACGACAAGTTTTTCTCGAATTGAAAATTTTGTGAAATATAAAATGAAATACCTACGTGAAATAAATGCTGAAAGTATGGTATATACTTTCTTTGCCGTAATTTTCATTTCTTCCTCATTAGTAATTAAAGTTAGTATTTTATGTGCTTTTCATCACCACTTTTTTCTTTATTATTGCAGAATCACTGTTTGTCCAGACGAAACGAAAACTCTAATCGCAAATGAGGCGAAGGTTCTGACAGTGGAAAATTGTCGAAACACAGATCTGAATTTAGTGTCAACGTGAAGGAGAAAAAATAAAGAAAGGACATAACGTCATCAGCAATTTCATTGCTTGCCCGACGAACCCGGTAAAAAAAGAGCGATTTAAGCATCGCATCAAATCAAGTCGAATTATTTCGAGCATTCACCCGTGACTGTGTTTTTTAGCAAAAATAAGATTATCGTGAGAGCATAAATATGTCATTTCAATAATTGTCCAGTCATTACGTATTATATCGATTACATAAGTTTCCCATAATTTTTTTCGCTCAACCCCATCATGCTAGCAAACAAAAAAGACACTACGCTTTTGAGATAGGGTGGGAACCGAAACCCTTTGAAATTGTAGGGAAAAGTCCTAAAAACAATTTTAATTACATATCTCGTTTCAAATGCATTTATTCTAAAAAATTGCATATCTCTGTACGCCACAGAAAAATTGGAAGCCCTCTGGATTTAATGCAAATTTGAAAAAAAGTTATGTTTATAACAGATCCAAATTCATAAATTCGCGAACTGAATTAATTGAACCTAATAAGAAAATTTAACCACTTTTGGTTGAGAAGTCTACTATTATATTTTTGGTTCGATATTCATCTCGTTTGGTTAAAAATTCTAATATTTGGTTGAAATATTATTATTTTCTTAAAAATGCAACTATTTTGTTGAAAAGTCACCCTTTCTTGATCAAAAGTTTCGCTGCTCGGTTAAAATTTGAACTTCTTCATTGGAAATTAATTTTTTTGGTTGACAGTTCATGTCTTTGTTTGAAAATTCAACTATTTTGTTGAAAATCCCTTTTTTGTTGTTGTTGCTGAGAATTAGTTTTTTAAATAAAAATGTAGCTTTTCCATTTTTGAATGGGAATTAATATTTTCAATTAAAAATTGATCTTTTCTAGGTGAAAATTCATGTACTATGTTGAAAATTAATCTTCTTGGTTGCAAATTCATCCTTTTCGGTTAAAAATGAAACTATTTGGTTGTAAAATAATCTGCTTTGGTTGAGATTTCAACTATTTTGTTGAAAATTCATCCTTTTCAGTTGAATGAAACTATTTTTTATTTCAAATTCAAATCTTTTTCGGTAGAAAATTCGTCTTTTCGGCTTTGAATTTCAATCACTTTGATACGAAATTAAACTGTACGATTGCAAATGAGCTTTTTCGTTGAAAATTAATATTTTTGGTTGAAATATCAATTATTTCTTTGAAAAAATAAATTGTTTTTATGAAAATTTAGGCTGCGTCTAGTGTCCCGAAGAATTTGGGGAGTTAGAAAAGGGGATGGACTTGTAAAATTCGGAATGACGCTTCTGAAAAATGTTTGACTACACTCATCCCGAATTCCGGGACGACACGACGAAACACTTCGGAAAATTTGACTCCTTGGTAAAAAATTAAATGAAAGATATCTATTTTTTTCTAGTAAAAAATTTAACTATTTTTTAGATAATTCTTTCCTTTGGCTTTAACATTTAACAATTTGGTAGAAAAATTATGTGTTCAGTTGAAAATTCGTGTTTCTGGGTAGAAAATTAATCTTCATGATGAAAAATTTATCTTTTTGGATGAAAATTTAACTATTTGGTTAAAATTTCATATTTTTTTGGTGAAAAATTAATCCATCTTGGTTAAGAATGAATTGCTTTGCTGAAAATTCAACTTGCTTTGAAAAAGTACGTAGAAAATCGTTTTTGATTAAAAATTGAACTATTTTGTGGAAAATACAATATATTTTGGCTTAAAGTCTTAAGAATTTAAAGTGTTTCATATTGAATTCAATATTGTATTCACGTTAATTTTATTTGACAGCATTTATTCTTCTATTATAATTAATATTATAATCATAAAAAAGGGTTGGCGGGGAGAGATGTCAAAAATAGCACAAATTTGGGAACGTTGTTTATGGACGGCATCTTGGGATACATTGGGACTGAAGAATTATGAAAAACTACAATTATACTGAAATCGAAGAAAAATAATCAACTTCTGAGGGAAGTTGATTAGACCTGTCAGGGCTAAAACATTTTTGTTAATTTACAGAGAATCGAACTGGATTCCATTCATCTGTAGACAATATTTATGCTAGGTGTAGAAAAATGTGAAAATTTCTAAGAAAACTGAAAAATACCATTTTTCCGCGAAAAATCGATAAAAGGGGGAAATTTATCAATCCATATACCAGGACCAATTATTTTTAGAATACATTTTTTTACGGAATTTTTTCCCCCATTTTTTAGCAATGTAGTGTACACCACGTAATATGCATTTGAAACGAGGTATTACATCAAAATTATTTTTAGGACGTTTCCCTGAAATCTATATAATTATAAAATTCATGCTTTATCAGATGATGACAAAATGTTAACAAATTTTATTAATCAACATCTCGAGAGTATGTTAAAGATAGTCTATAAATGTCTTCCTTAGCATAATTTGTTTTTAATTTTCTTACTTATAAGACTATAAAATTAATTGTAGCACATATAAATTAAAATTCATAATTGTAACACTATTCATTCATTTATTTAAAGAAAAATTGATTTTATTATCTTTGTAGATAATTTTATTGAAAGGATTCGTCACCTCGTACTATCATCGTACACCCTTCCCTTAACCCCTTCGCCACCTCTATGACGGCTTTCTCTAACTCCCCCCTCTCCCTGGAAAACCATTGATTCATTTTATTTTTTTTTGCGTGAGGGGGGGGGGCAGATTTTTTCCAAAGGTTTCAAAATTTTTCTATTCAGCTCCATGAAAAATCTTGGGATCGCAGCTTTCATAATTTTTGTTTAAGCGTTCTGATAGACGGACGGAAACCTGAACCAGTTTTGAAACGTCCAGAAGCAGTTTTTTTATCTCTTTATTTTTGCAGTGCCACCTACTTTCGAGACTTGATACTGAAATACTGAAAAATCAAATCAACACAATTAATATGTATTTGATCAAAGTAATTTTTGTCCTTGAAACAGCCAACTGTATCCCCAACTCATATATTTTCGTAAATTCGTGAGTTTCAAATGTCATATAAAATTGAAACGTCACGTGGAATTTTTTGGTTAGTAAGAAATACAGAGACATTATGTAAGGGGCCATCCATGAATTACGTAACAGCTTTTAGGGGGGAGGATTTTCGCGAAAATGTTACAATCTGTTCAACAGGAAGGGGGGGGGGGGGAGATAAATTGGTACTGTTACCTAATATTTTTAACGAATCAACCTCATAGGATATGTATCCAACATTATAGTATCTAACCGTTACAGAATTTTCGGTAAGACCCTTTTCCAGCTCGTTCAGGGTTAATTTTTTTCCATCATGCTTTAAAAAAAGATCCATAAAAATAATGTTATTAACAGTTTTGCTTCCGCAGAGAAGGAGGTTTGAAATTACCTGAATTTTGAAATATAATTTTTTGAGATATTTCGATATAATTCGACCTCAGGAGTTCAAAAATACAATCCTTCAAATGTCCATGAGTGTGTGTGTGTGTTTAGTTGTATCATTTTTCTGTTCACCATATATCGAAAAATAAAAGGTCTATGATCATTAAATTTTGAAAAATTGTAGCCTTGACTAATATCCAGGTCTGATACGATTTTGAGCTAGATCCGCCATTCAGAAGTAGTTTTTTTATTAGATGTATAGCGTATTTGTTTGCGTTATTGAGACGCATCTATTAACCTATTGATGAATCTTGTACGACCCACCAGTACCGATTTATGATGTATCAAAAAATTTGGTGTATTCTGTTCATATGAGAAAATTTTTGTTCATATTACGAACACTAGAGTACTGTATCTGACATGTTTGTTCGCATCTTCAAGTCACGTCGATGCCCTATTGACGAACATTCTATGACCTCTTATGATTTAGCAATACCGACTTATATGAATTAAAAAAATATATTGTTTATCTTTTTAATATTAGGAAAACTTATTCAATATGGCGAATACAAAAATACTGTATATATGTTATATTTGTTCGCGTCTTCGAGATACATCGATTGCTCAAATTAAGAACCTTTTTAATGACTCACAATAACCTACCAATTTCGTTTGTAAATTTGCCAACAAAATTATGTTTTGTTTGTTTATAAGACGATTTTTTATATGAGGAATTTAACAGTACTGCATTTGATGTAATTATTGTTCGCGTCTTCGCGTTCCCCTCTTCTTCTATTGACGAACTTTCGATGACCATTCTTGAATTATCAATAGCTACTTAGGAAGTTTAACAAAAAGTTAGATAGTTTCTATGAAGAAAACTTTGATTTTAATTCAGAATATAACACTACTGTAAGTTAAAAAGTTTTGCATTATAACAGAACACAGCAATTTACATTTTGGTGGGTTCTCTGATATTCTGTATATAAATAAGATTTTCTGTAAGGCAGAAACATGCGCTAGAGGAATATTGAAAGTACACATTTTTTTATTTGTTTGGTAAAAACCTTCTTCTATGAGAAATCAAATTCATTGATAGGGGAGAGTGGGAAATGGTGTCAGGCTTTGAATGAAATGTCCTTTAAATTATAATTGAAATGTGATTTTTATTTCTGTATTATTTGGTGAGAAGCTCACATTATCAGGTGTCATATGTCATTACTTAAATCTGTTTTTTAACAACGTCATTATTGGATATTTAATTAATTCGTTGGTCTTGCATTTGGGTCAGCATACCCCATACCATGGGGCATGGTGTCCATCGTATTAGTCCCAGTTTATTTCATGAATATGAACGTTGTAGAATAAAAAGCGTACAATATAATCATTCTTGAAAGTATAATGTAACGAAAAAAAATTACTCGAGACATGGTCAACACTAAATAAATGTTGCCTTTAACAGATATCTTATTTACCTAAAGGTACCAAAGGCGCGAAAATTCAAAACAGGCATTGATCAATAATATTCGAAATCCTATCATTAGCACCCTAATAAATTAAGAGAATTGCTTCAAGTGTGTTTGAAATGGGAATTTATAAGCAGGAATGGAAAAAACTTTATAACAATACATTTTAATCTTTTTAGGTTATAACAGTTTACATGCTGGTCTCTTTCAAAGGAATAAAAAATGAAATTGAGCGGTTAAGTAAAGAAAATCCTTTCACGTATATTTTAACATAAAATTATAATTAGGAATGTAAATACATTTATAACCTGTATAATGACAATTTTTATATTTGTAGGTTATGATCACGAATTTCACATGATAGTATATTTCAAAGTAATTAAACTTGAACTTGGCACTTACCGTATTATTATTAAATATAAATTCAAATCACGTTTCGATTTCCATTATCTGTATAACTTTATTATTAAAAACCTCGAATTTAATTAGACCGAACAGACATAAATAAATTGCTGTGTTTTTCTACATTATCGATCAAATTACCAACCTGTTATCAAGCACTGTTACCATCTCCACAAAGTTTTTGAGACAGCATGCCCCGTATGTCATGTGTCAAGATTTTATTAATTTTAGTACATTTAGAACGTTTATAAAAACAATTTATGATGCCAGACGTTTAAAGAAATAATTCACCTATTAGAATCTCACATTTTCATGCTTCAAGTATTTTAAAATATGGTGTAACTGCTTAATTTCTGCCAAAGACTTTTCCATCTGTTTCCGTCAAAATGGGTTTTTCATAATAACTCTTCAGACACGTATCTTAAAACAAAAATTTCATCACATCACTATTTTTTCAAACAAAGAAAGTAATTTTATGAAAAAAAAACAATATGACAATCAATAAACGTGGGCGTTTTTTGTAATTGATACCATGCCCCACATGGACACCATACGCCACTCTCCCCTACCTATGAGGAAGCTAAATGCTCATACAATGAGCACCAAATAAATACACCCGTTGTGAATACATCCATAATACTTCGCAACTGTATTTAAATTATACTACTACCTGCAAAATAGCTCAACATTTTTTTAAGTTAATCGGGCCAAGCTAAGATATTTGGAAAGATTCCAAGGGATTTCAGAGGATTTCCAACATTTCTAAATATTTCAAAGGATTTTCAAGAAATTTTAATGTATTTCATAGCATTTTCTAAGATTTCAGAGGTTTTCAGTAATTTTAAAGGATTTGAAACCTTGTTCAGAGATGTTATTATTAGGAATGCGATTCAAGTGTGTGGTACTGCGGTTGTAGGAAGAACATCTGGTGATGAATGGTGGAATCAGGCAGTCCGACAAGAAAAGAGAGAAGCATAGTTCGCTCAGGTAAATGTTTATAGAATTACACATTTCATATAATAGAAACACATATATTACGGCTTTGTCCCACAAATATAAACAAGTTGTATTCATCATATTTCAGTAAGTGTATTTGATACTATTTTTGGTGGGACTGACGTTACAGCTTTACTCCACCATACGACAAATACTGCTTAATTAAGACATGATTTCGATTCGCAAAATAAATCTCGCGCATACAGGTGATAGTTGGGAGTACAATCTAAACATGAATAATACAAACAATAAAGTAGCCTCGGAATGGACTGAAACTCGGATTGACCAAAGGCATGCACACGGTAAACGTAAAGGTCGTGTTTCGGGCGATGAATGGAGACTGGGTGTTTGGAATGCTAGAGGAGTGAATGATCTTAAGATAAGAGAACTACGAGAAACTATGCACACAAGGAAACTAGATATTCTCTGTGTACCTGAGACGAAGAAAAAAGGTTGCGAATTTAGAAACATAGAAAATGGGGTGTTGGAAGGCGGTTGTGAAATATGGTCAGGAGTAGATAGTGAATCACATCGTAGTCAGGGGGTCGGTTTAATTATGAATGAAAAAGCAAGTCAACATCTCGTAGAGCATAATTTTGTATCACCCAGATTGCTATGGGCTAGAATGAAGGTAGGAATCAGAAGATTATTTATCATAGCGTGCTACGCACCAGTTGATAGCGATTCGAGGGAAGTTAAGGACGCCTTCTGGGACACTTTAAATGATACAATAAGTACTTGCGATCAAGGTGAAAGAATAATCTTGTTAGGAGATATGAACGGATGGGTCGGCGTCCAGCGTCAGGATACAGATACAGGAGGGGTGCTAGGTAATTTTGGGGACACAACAAGAAAAAATTATAACGGGGAAAAATTAGTTAGCTTATGCTTAGAAAAGAGCCTATTCATTACAAATACTTGGTTTAGACATAAAATGATCCACATGTACACCTGGTGTAAAGGAAATAGCCGCAGTATAATTGACTTCGTTATTGCAGATGAAAGACTAAGAGAACTAGTTACAGATACAAGAGTCATGAGGGGGGCCGAATGCAATACTGATCATTACCTTTTAGTCTGCAAAATAAACTTAGGGCGGGGATGGAGAACAAAGAAAACAAAGAAAACGAAACAAACACGAATAAAAATTGAAAATTTACAGAGACAAGAAGTGGAAACAGAGTTCCAAAAGAGGTTAACTGAACGCATAGATAGGGCAACGTGGGAAGCGCTTATAAGCAATAAAGATGTAGAGGGCGCGTGGACTTTATTACGGGATATCATTGTTAAAACTGCGACCGAAATATGTGGTACGGCGTTTGTAGGAAGAAAATCTGGTGATGCATGGTGGAATGAGGAAATTGCGGCAGCCCAAAAAGAAAAGAAAAAAGCGCGCAATAGAACGCTGAACATGACAGGTCTTAGCGATGAGGAGAAAACTAGACTTAAAAATGATTACAGACACAAAAATAGGAAAGTTAAACGACTAGTCAAAGAGAGTAAAGAGAAAATCAGAACAGAAGAAGAGAACAAAATAAAAAACTGCTTTGAAGGAATTATGAAACTATTATATAAACAGTTGAAGGAAAGTAAAAGTACAGAGTTTGCTAGCATGAGAAACAGTAAAGGCGAAATGCTATATGATATAGACGGGATAGTAGACGCTTTAAAAGATTCTTTTAAAGAACTATTAGGAGGTGAAGATATAGGGCAACAAAACTGCGACATAGAACATAATGCACTAGAAAACCCAATTGAAAAAGTCTGTGTCACTGAGGTCAGAGATATAATTAAGAACTTGAAAAACGGTAAGGCTGCGGGTATAGACAATATTAGCGCTGAAATGCTTAAATACGGTGGTGAGTACATACCTCACAGGTTGTGCGAATTAATAAATTTATGTATCGAAACGGGAGAAGTCCCAGACGATTGGAGAAAAGCGATTATCGTACCAATATACAAAAGAAAAGGAGATAAAAGCAACTGCAGTAATTACAGAGGTATCAGCCTACTAAGTACCGTAAGTAAAATATACTCAAAAATACTTATCCGTAGGGTAATGGAAATTACAGAAGAGAAGATATGGGAAGTCCAATGTGGATTTATGCCAGGAAGGTCATGTACAGATCAGATATTTAGCCTAAGACAGATCACAGAAAAGAGCTTGAGAGTAGGAAAGAAAGTTTTCTGTGCATTTATTGATCTAGAAAAAGCATTCGACAAGGTAAATAGAACTAAACTTTGGGAAATCCTTAAAGAGTATGGAGTAAATGGAGGGCTCCTACAAGCAATAAAAACAATTTATACAGGCAGTAAAGCGAGTGTAAGGGTAAATGGGAAACTGAGCGACTGGTTCGATATTATGCAAGGGGTGAAGCAAGGATGCGTTATGTCCTCGTGGCTATTTATCATATTCATGGATAAATGTCTAAGAACTGCCCTCTTCGACGAAGAAGGTGTAAATCTCGAAACCGTCAAGGTACGTGGGTTAGCTTTCGCAGATGACAAGATTCTTATGGCAGAATCAATCGAGGACTTGCAAAGAATGTTGAATAAACTAAATACAAGCATGGAGAACATGGGCCTCAAAATTAACGTGAATAAAACGAAAATCATGGTGTTTGAGGGAAAAAGCGAGAAAACAATGTGCAACATTGTCCTAAATGGTGAGGGATTAGAACAAGTTGACAAGTACGTATATCTGGGTAGCCTATTCACTAGCGACGGAAAAATAGATGGGGAGTTAGATAGGCGCATAAATAAGGGTAAGCAGGTTATCGGTAGAGCAGGATCCATCCTCAGAAATAAAAACATATCAAAAAAAGCTAAAATGGCCATACATAACTCTATCTTCGTACCAACTGTACTATACGGTAGCGAGACATGGACCTGTCAAGAAAAGGACAGGAGCAAAATCAACGCGATCGGCATGAAACCTCTCCGCATAATATGCGGGAAAACACTGATGGACAAAGTCAGAAATGAGACAATCCTCAAAGAATGTGGTACACAAGAGACACTAGTTGACATATGGGAAAGAAATCAGCTAAGGTGGTTCGGACATCTTGAAAGAATGAAAGATGAACGACTGACGAAGCAAGTGTATAAAGGTAAAGTAAATGGTAGAATGCCCAGAGGTAGACCGCCGAAAGAATGGTCAGAATCTGTGAATTTGACATTAATCCGAAGAGACGTAAGAAGCCATAGGAACAGAAGAGCTTGCGTGAAGAAATGCATGGACGTGAAGGAAGCTAGAGTAGTATGCCAGGACAGAAATGTGTGGCGACAAATAGTTTGTAAACAGAGTGACAATAGTGTGAATGGCGCCTGAAACAGAGACTTTGGATACTAATGGGCCCAAGTGGGGAACCATACATAACAATTTTGTGAGGTTCCCCACTTGGGGTGATCGCTAGAGAGATTGATCAGCAACCTGGGTCGGAGCAGTGTTGCGGAATGAACGTGTCATCTAAATAAATGACACGAGAATTCCAGATCGATCTAAAACACCTATCCCTAACACCTATAAAACTCCTATATACCTTATGCCCATATACCAACCTACTCTATACCTATTCACCTGTTTACTATTCCCCAACCGAGCAAGTCACGCCTACCCCGAAAGGGAAATGGCTTAATGGTATAATAATAATAATAATAATATGAGTGAATTATACGTATTATATTATAAATATACTCATAATTTCTTAACCCACGATCGTATGGTTAAATCAGCGCCACCATTTCTATCAGTGAATATGCGGGAAAACACTGATAGACAAAGTGAGAAACGAGATAATCCTCAAATAATGTGGTACAGAAGAGACACTAGTTGACACATGGGACAGAAATCAGTTAAGATGGTTCGCGCTTGTTCAAAGAATGAAAGATGAGCGATGACGAAACAAGTGTATAAAGGTAAAGTAAATGGCAGTATGCCCAGCGGCAGGCCGTGGAAAGAATGGTTAGAATATGTGAATGAGACCTTAATCCGAGGAGACATAAAAAACCGTAGAAACACGAGAGCTTGCATGAAAAAATGAATGGACGTGAAGAAAGTTAAAGAAGTATGCTAGAACAGAAAAGTGTGGCAACAAATAGTTTATAAAATTCATGGATGCTCATGGGCAGGCTCGAGCTGGCCTTATGGAATTTGGGAGATTTCCCGGTGGGCCGCGAGCCATGAGGGCCGCCGAGTGCATACCCAGGGCCGCATTGATGTCCCAATCCGTCACTGCTCATGGCCCGAGTGGGGAACCTCACGTGACGACCTTGTGAGGTTCTTCTCTTGGGGTGATCGCTAGAGAGACTGATCAGCGACCTGGGTCGGAGCAGTGTTGCGGAACGAACGTGTTATTTAAATGAATAATACGATAATTCTAGCTTGCAAATTTGAGCGCACATATGGCGCGCACCTGTTGGATCTCGCGCTTCGCGCTCGATAATCTATTCACCTCGCGCTACGTGCTCGGACACATTTGCCTGACGCTCTAAGCTCGGTTTCTCTGGGTTTTCGCACTTCGTGTGCTCGCCATTGCACGCTTCGCGGGCTAATACTCTCTTAGTTAGCTTCATCGTTATGACCTGCTTTTGGTTTAATTATGTACGTTTTACATAGAAAGAGGAACTAATTTACTTAAGGTTCTATCGACCTTAAGGAACACATTCTTATCAAGACACTCGCGCTTCGCACTCGATAGTTAGTTTAAAAATCATGAAAACCTTAAGCTCCACGCTCGTTTCTGTTCATCGTTTAATGGAAACTCAAAAGTTTGAGCGCGCTCACGGCGCGCGATTAGTTTGCCGCGCTTCGAAACGACAATATGTTATGTTCTATGTTCTTCAGATAAAAAAATGAAGAAGGAAATTCCTTCACTACAGCATACCTTTCCGTATCTTTCTAATAAATCATACAATCAGAAAGATTTCTTCCAACTTTCTGAAAAGGGGCAGAAAAAAGTATCTAAGTTGTTTTTGGAACATATACGTGTATGATAAATTTTTAAATGATTATTGAAAAATGGACATTTGACAAAAACCGGGGGGCGGGGGGGGCCACATTTTACACAAATCTAATACCTTCTCTGGATAAGAATGTAAAAATAGAATAAAGTGTTCGAATTTTCAAGTACCATGAGCATTTATTATTATTATACCATTAAGCTATTTCCCTTTCGGGGTAGGCGTGACTCGCTCGGTTGGAAAATAGTAATGTGGGGAAGGAGGTACATATTTTTTAGATTTATCTAGAATTTTCGTGTTATTTATTTAAATAACACGTTCGTCCCGCAACACTGCTCCGACCCAGGTGGCTGATCAATCTCTCTAGCGATCACCCCAAGTGAAGAGCCTCACAAAATTGTTATGTGTAGTTCCCCACTTGGGCCCATTAGTATCCCAGGTCTTTTGTTTCAGGCGTCATCCAGTCTACTCACCTTCTTTTTATAAATTATTTGTCGCCACACTTTTCTGTCCTGGCATACTTCTCTAGCTTCCTTCACGTCCATGCATCTTTTCATGCAAGCTCTCGTGTTTATATGGCTTCTTATGTCTCCACGGATTTAGGTCTCATACACACATCCTAATAATTCTTTGGGCGGTCTACCTCTGGGCATGCTGCCATTTACTTACCTTTATACACTTGTTTGGTCAGTCGTTCATCTTTCATTCTTTCAAGATGTCCGAACCACCTTAACTGATTTCTTTCCCAAATGTCAACTAGTGTCTCTCCTGTACCACATTTTTGGAGGATTATTTCGCTTCTCACTTTGGTCATCAGCCAATCACGTTAATTTTACTCTTATCCTTTTCTTAACAGGCGCATGTCTCGCTACCGCATAGCACAGTCGGTACAAATATGAAATTAACTATTGCCATTTCAGCTTTTTTTGATATATTTTTTTTTCTTCTGAGAATGGACCCTGCTCTACCGATAAACTTCTGACCCTCGTTTATGCGCCTATCCATCTCCCCATCTATCTTCCCGTCACTAGTGAATAAGCTACCTAGATATATATACTCATCAACTTGTTCTAATTTCTCATCACTTAGGACAATGTTGCACATTGTTTTATCACCTTTTCCTTCAAACATGATGATTTTTGTTTCATTCACGTTAATTTTCGTAGTTTTAATAATGATGTTCTCACATTTTGAATTTTCATCCAAAATGGCTGGCTAACGAGCCTGACCTTTAGTTTAGGAGACTTAAAGAGTATACCAAAGGACAATCGAATTGATCAATTCTTTCGAGAGTGATCGTGCTCAAAGACATACATGCATACATACATACATACATACATACATACATACATACAGGCAGACGCATTCGTAAAAACCTATTTTTTGGGTTCAGGGAGTCTCAAAATGTGGATTTGAAAAAGAAATGAAATAAGCAAAGTTTTGATGAGAATGTGCCTACGTATCGGGCTGATTTTTTCACTGTTAATGTTCTTTTTTACAACTAAAACAAAAACTACACATCCTATCAAAAAGTGACCAATAACAAATTTGAGGATCTTTTTTTTTACGCACAAGCTTTGTCGTATCTTGTATAGTTTGGACGTAACATTGAATTTTTGGATTTTTAATTATTTTTTGTGCAATAAAAATTTGAATCTTCGATTTTTCGTGGAAATTCAGAAAGAAGTTATGATAATCTTGTAGGGCGTGTAAAAGGAAACATTTTTCTTATCTTGACTTTTTCTTCGTATTGTGCGTTGTTTGTATTGCCAACGGCAATACCACGCTGAAAACACCAGTTCCCGTAAGATCACTGAAGTTAAGCAGCGTTGGGCGCGGTTAGTACTTGGATGAGTAACCGTTCGGGGAATATTGCGTGGTGTTGGCCCGTCGTGGTTGTGGTGGACCCACACTGGTAGTATTTATCCACCTAGAAACACTACCCGAATCGAGTAGTGAGGCAATGAACTTTCGAGTTCGAAATGCTAATCAATTTTTTTTTTTTTTTATTGTGCGTTGTTTGGCTGAAAATGTTAATTTCCGTTTCTTTTTTTGGATTTTGAAAATGCTGTAACTCTGAAAATTTTCATGTTATCAAAAAATGTCATGGGAATAAATTGTTTTAATTTTCGAATGCCATGAACAGCTGCACATATAATTTTCAAATTTTGAAAAAAATGGTCTCAAAAATTTTCAAAATGCACACAAAAGGCACAACACATACCTCCTTCCTCACATTACTCCTTTCCTCGCCAAGCGAGTCATGCCAACGCCGAAAGGGAATGGCTTAATGGTGGAGGGTTGTGCCGACAGACTTTTGACCAGCGGCGGCGAATTGAGCAATTTTGATCGGTGGCGGGCAGCGCGACGGCGCGCCGCCTTCTTCAATCTTCGCTTCTCGGCGGCGGCGCTGCTGGGCGACGCACAGTGAGAAAAAAAACTTATTTGGTTCAAAATAACGTTCAAAGTAACAAAATTATTTGTTGAAAGAATGTTTTCTACGATAATCGAAAAATTTACGTTTTCTCAAGTTCTACTGCAAGAAACTTGGATAAAAACAATATAATGATGAAGACATTTCTTCTTGAAATTATTATTGTTAATTTCATAAACAAATTTAATAAAAAGCTGCATTAATCAGGCATTCTATGACAGAAAAATTAGTTTTTTTCGATGTCAATTTTTTCAATTAGAAACTTTATGATAATTTTAGCAAAATTCATAATTTTGTTGATTGATTTTGTGACTTCTTTAAACAAATATAATAAAAAGATGCATTATTCGGGCATTTTTCGGCCGAATTTTTTTTCAATGCCAGTCCTTTCAGTTAAAAATTTGATGACAATTTCAGCAACACTCATGATTAATTTATAAATTTTATAATTTTTATAATTTTTTCAAACAAATTTAGTAAACAAATGCATTAATCAGGAATTTGTCGACGGAAAAATTATTATTTTTTTATGTCAGACTTTTTAATTGGAATATTCATGATGAATTCAGCAAAATTTATGATTGGTTGATAAATTTTATGATTTTTAAAAGAAATTTAACAAACACAATTTACCTGTTACTGGCGAGCACAGGGAACGTCAAATAGAAGAAATGGTCATTTTTTTCGTTCTATTCGTTTATTTATAAAATAATTGAAAGCCTAATTCAAAAAGCAGGTACGACAACTCTCTTTGAAATCTTATCAGCTTTTTTAAAATTTCTTGTTGTCAAAATCGATTAATCTTTGTGGGCTGTACGTTATTTTGAACCAAAAAAGTCATTTTTTCCCCACTGTGCGGCGCGACAATCTAGTTTAGTATTTTTTTAACGGTTTACTTTAACTCCTAATTGGTCGGCGCGCCGATACGCCACCCCGCCGCCACGCCGACGGCGCCGAATTCGCATCAACGGCTGTGCAGATTTAAAGCAAGTTGCCCGGCGGTGGCGCAACCGTCTCCGTATAATGAAAGGCGGTCAAGAAGGAAATTTAATGATTTTTCCAGCATTTCAGTGGATTTTATAGAATTTAAAATATCTAAGGGTCTTCAAGGAATATCATAAGATTTTATGTAATTTCACGAGATTTCAAGAGATTTGATGACATTTTAATGAAATTTCAAAGAAATTATTCAGAAGAATTCAGAGATTTCCAAGGATTTCAAAGATTTGAAGAGCTTTTCAAATATGTCAAGGCATTTCCAAACATTCCAGGGAATTGTAACAGATGTCAGGAAATTTCTAAGGATTTTAAAGATTTTATAATATTTTGAAAGATCCCAGGGAATTTTCAAGAGCTTTACAAAATTTAAATGGATTTCAAAAAAATGTTACGGGATTGAAAAAATGTCAAGGAAAGATCATGGGAGTTCAAATATTTCAAGGGATTTCAAGGAGTTTCAAGAAATATTATCAGATTTCATGTAATTTCACGAGCTTTGAAGGAATATTATAATATGTTAACGAATTTTAAAGAGCTTTAAAAAATTGCAAGGTATTTCGAAAGATTTCAAAGTATTGGAAATATTCTAGAGTATCTTAAAGATTTGCAAGGAAGTTTGAAGAGATTAAAAGAATATCAAGGAATATCATCAGATTTTATGTAACTTCACGGGATTTGAAGGGATTTTATAATATTTCAAAGAATTCATTCACAAGAATTGAGGGATTTCAAATGATTTGTAATATTTCAAAAGATTTTCAAATATTTTAAGGTACTTCCAAAAAATTTTAGTGAATTTCAAGGTTTTTGACGTATTTAAAATAAAAATCCATAAAAACGAAGTTTTTTCACAATTTTCGAAAGGGTTTCGATACTCAGAATTATTGTTTGAAATATAATTTTGAGTCATTTCATAAATTTTTTGAGAAAATTGTGTAATCTCGTTTTCTATGACAATTTGTTTTCATTTGAATAGCTTCTCATTTTCGAATTCAAGACTTTGAGAATAAAAATTAAATTTTCAAAGTTGAGCGATTATTTCCACTTATTTTTATTTCTGTTAGCCTCTTTCAATCTTTATAGTTTTAACATAATCTGTGCACGGTGAGTCTCAACCAACTTAATTCGAAAAGATCCGGGAATTTAGATGATATTAATTGGAAACTATTTTATGTCTTTCATTAAGTTTTTTGAATGTACAAAACTTCAAACTTTGAAAAAAATGCTCCCACTATCATTTTTCTTTTTTGTGCAAAATATGTGGATTCAGACTTCCAAAATGTTGATTTTAACTGTATAATATCTTTGGTTCAACAATTAAAAAATTTGATTCGTTAATAATAATTGTCAAAATAAATTGTGCTGTAAATCCCTATTTAAAAGATTCTGCCAATATCGTTGGTTCGTTTCCAATGATATTTTTAGCTAGATCAAGGATAGAAATAAACGATTTTTATCAGAAAGTAAATGATAAAAATACTGCCAACAGTTAACAACTACATGTACTACTACATTGACAATTCGCGAATCTTACTATTTACTTTTTTTCCGCGGTGGACCCATACGTGGTCAATAATCAAGTTACTTAAAAAAATGTCAAGCAATGTCGTTTCATGAACCAAAAGCAGATCAAAATGTTTTGAGATAATTTTTTGACTGGAAACCAAAAATTGAAATGTATGGGAAAGTGGGGTATGGTGTCAGTGCGGGCAGGGTGACTCTTGCTAATAATGCGTTTTTCTCGAGTTTTATATTAGTTTTTTTTACATAAAATAGCTTCCTTGAGTACCAAAGGAAGCTATGTTACGTAAAAAAAATTAATATGGAAATGAACAAACACGAGCATTATTTGCAAGAGTCGCCATGCCCGCACTGACACCATACCCCACTTCCCTCTATTTGATGAATTTTTTCATCACGTGGACCATTAAAAACGTCAGTTGTATATTACTTCATTTATTACAGGTTAGAATAATATAAATGTTGGATCTATTCACAAGTTTGATAATTCATTATGCGTGTACAAAATACTTTTTTTTTATTAAAAAATATTAATCCCAGAACAAAATATTCTACACTACTAATAAGGAGCCCGTTCCGACTAGGAACAGATTTTTTCTACACTGGCTTTTTTTTTCTTGGTGAAAAATGTTCAACAGGAATATTTGGTACATTAATTCATTGTACATGAATATTCAAAATATTATCTGCCCTTAAATATTTTCACAGGAACATCTTGTACCTGTATATTTTGTAAATGAATATTTTATTATTATTTGACGTTTAATATTTACTACTGGAATATTTTTAACATGGATATTTTCTACATAAATATTTTCTACTTTATTTTTTTTTTTAATGAATATTTTGTACATATTTATTTTCTACATGCATATTTTCTACATAAATATTTTCTACATGAATATTTTCTACATGATTGAATTATTATTAGAAAATATATTCACTTGTTTTTTTTAATATTGATATATTAAATTGCTTACGCATTTCTATTTTGAAACAGCAGCTGCTGGAAAGTATATTTTCGACAAATCGCATTGCGAAGTTATATGATACCTGAATGAAATTCAAGATGCAGGTAAGTTGGAATTTGATATTTTAAAAGTACCTTATGAAAATAGTCAACCTATGTCGACATTTTTTGGATTCTCATAAGAATGAAGTGCAATTCGAATGTAATATAGACAAAATTTCTGCTTGAATCGTATTTCTAAAATCAACACCAAGCTAACAATTTATCTAGAGAAAAAATCAATAGGATATTGATGGGTCCTATCTACAGTTTATTTCACAGAACAAACTATATGTACACTAGTACGTGAAGATTCTATACTTTCCTTATACTAAATTGCAATAAGCGATTAAAGCTCGAATTTCGAATAGATTAATGTGAAAGTTAGTAATTTGATTTCTTAAAAAAAAAATTAACGAAAGATCCAGTATAGAGGTATG
>CAKNXH010062986.1:33207-44275 GCA_932178445.1 Andricus quercusramuli | reverse complement strand
AGATTCTGCAACTTCAAGTGTAGAACCTGCCTGATTTGAAATGGATTCGGTCAGTTTAAATTTTTAACTGAAAAAGATAAATTTTCAAACAAAAATGGAATAGTTTTATTATCAGTTGAAAAAAGTTTATTTTCAACCAAACATGAAACGAATTTCCGTGAATATAGTTAACTTTTCAACCAAAGAGATGAACAACTTTAACTAAAAAAAGAACTTGTTAACAAAATAGTTGAATTTTTGATAAAAAGATGACTTTTTTAACAAAGCAGTTGCATTTTCAACAAAATAATTACATTTTGCCAAATAATAGAATTTTTAAACAAACAAAATGAATTCTGAAATAAAAATATAAAATAGTGGTCATTTTTTCTTTTAGGACTACACCACTGGAAAAGAGATTGAACACAAAAAACAAAAAAACAAAACTTTAAAAGAAGTCAATCCACAAAATAACTTTTAAAAAATCATTCTTAATACTTATATTCAAATAACTGGACAAGCTCGCCAAGTTGGTGGTCTTCTAGCCACGTTTTCACTTGTTCCATTTTTCATCTGAAATCTGTCGCAGTAATTGGATAATAAGTGACGAGATCGCAGAGAACGTTGATGTGAGAAAATCATATGTCAACAAATAAATAATGTAGAGAGGTTATGTCTCGGTGTGGTACGCCGGTATTCCACCTCAATGTGACATCAGACATTTCTCACTCTAACATTTTCTATAAGGAGAAGGAGATGGATGTGCACACGCGATTCATCCTTACAATTTGTTGCGTTTCTTTACGCTTGTTAATAATTATGAAAGCGAAAAACTGACCGCACAAAACTGATACGCACAAAACATTGAAAAAACTGATTGAACAGAGCAAGGCGCGCTATCCTTTGCGCGATTCTTCTTTCCCCACTCATATTCTGATTTTAAGAATATTTTTTCCCTTTGGCTAGAAGATATTCTTAAAGTAAGGATTTCGTTACTTCATTAAGAATAATACTAAGAATATGCCTGTAAGAATATGAAAATCTTAATATTAGAATATCGTTTTTTCGGTGTATCATGTTAATCATTTGTAGGGGGTAACTATTTGTTCTTAAAATTGCTGTGATTTTTTTGATATTCTCAGAATGGAAATCTTTATGAGAAAGAATGATGCTCCTGTCTACAAGGTTGTTGATAACGTTTATTTTATATTTCATCGGGTGATGTGAGAAAAAATTAAGAACTCTATCTGAGCCAGTAGGTTTTTTGTATCAGTTGGTTTTTAAATCATCACCATCGCGAATAACCACTACATCTAGAAAACTGATTTGATTGTCAGTTTCTTTTTCAAGGGTGAATTTCAATTTATTATTGTAACTGTTGAAATGGTAAAAAAAACACCGTTTTTTGATTACTGGACCCTAAAGCCCATACAAAGAAACACCAATTCAAATAGTAAATATTAATATATATTTATACAGAAACGTTCCGTATTATATTGTTTACTCATTATTTGTCATAACTAAAAAGCCAAAGCAAAGTAAAATAATTGTAGAAAAAACCATAACTTTCAAGAAATTATTCAAGAGAAGATGATGAACATACCCTGCGAAACTGAAACCTGAACTGCGCCGAGCGTAAAATGTGAAAAGTAGGTAGTTTACAGCTAGCAAGAATTGCGCCCGAAGTACCTCCAGGTGCTCCTCCCATGAAAATAGGACAATGGACAAGGAATCTTGAAATACTCCTCCCATGAAAAACAAAGTTTTCAACCTGACAATTTTATTTTCTGCTGCTTTTACTCGGCTTTTACTCGGCTTTTACTATGTCCTAGCTAGAATGTAAAAGTGCAATATATTTCTTTTTTTTCTGCATTAAACATATAATTATTATAATTATTTGAAAATTTATGTGGTAAGGATGATTCATGGGGGAATCGTCGAATAAAAATAGTCCTTCTCAAAAGCTATAAAAATTGCAGTTTTAGTTAAAGGGCAGTGACGAAGAATGTTACATTTCTGTGCATAATAAAACTTTCTTTGAACAAAGAAATTAATGTTAAAAAAAAAGAATTTTCAACCCAAACGATGAATGTTTAACCAAGAAGATTACATTTCTATCAGAAAAGATACATTTTCGACAACAAATCGAACAGTTACAATCTTTTCGAAAGAAATATTTCAAAAATGAAATAAGTGTATTATTTTAGAACCTATAATGCAATTGTTATAATATTGGTCTAACACAATTGTTTCTTCAAATCCGCTTCAATTAATCACATCCACAAAACTTTTTTTAATAACGGGAAATTAATGGAATTGCACATCTGTGGATTCTTACAAGCTTTGTTTGAGCAATCATGAACAGAGCAAAATCTTTTGCTCTTTGTTTTACTGGAACTAAATTTCATTCCCGGCGAATCTTTTTTTTTTCTAGCCGGTGGGGGGGGGGGGGGGCAGGGGCATAGATTTATAATGTTGAATGGTACGATTTAGACAAATGAACATGGTATAATAATATTATACTATGTAAAAATGTAACAAAAATAATAAATAAGGTATAAAATTCACATTGGCAAAGATTTCAAAGATTGCAGAAAGATTTCAATGATTATTCGAAGATTTCACAGTTTTCGTAAAGATTTCGAATAAATATAAAAGATTTCAATAATTTTCCAAATTTTACCGAATATTTCGAATATTTCGCGAATATTCTTGAAGAATTCCCAAAGATTTGAACGATTTGAACGTCAATACTTCGCAAAGATTTCAAATAGATTTAAAAGATTGAACAAAGATTTCCTAAAGATTTCACAAAGATTTCAAATATTTCGCATAAATTGTTAGGCAATTCACAAAGATTTTACAAATATTTCACAAAGATTTCCCCAAGATTTCAAACATTTCAAATATTTCGTAAGGATTTCAGATAGATTTTAAAGATTTCACAAAGATATCAAAGATTTTTATGATTTCCGAGAAATTTCACAAAGATTTGAAAAAACTGCAATGATTTCTTGAAGATTTCATAAAGATTTCACAATGATTTCAAATATTTTTCAAATGTTTCGAATAGATTAAAAATATTTCACAAATACTTCTATTATTTCACAAAGATTTCAGGTAGATTTCAAAGATTGAACAAAGATTTCAATAATTTTCCTGAAGATTCCAATAATTTCACAAATATTACTAAATATTCTAGATAGATTTGAAAGATTTCACAAAAATGTAGAAGATTTCAATGATTTCCGAAAAATTTCACAAATGTTTAAATAATTTCACAAATATTACAAAATATTTCAAATATTTTGTAAAGATTTGCAAAGATTTTTCGAAGATTTTACAAAATTGCAATGATTTCCAGAAGATTTCATAAAGATTTCACGAAGATTTCAAATATTTTGCAAAGTTTTCGGATAGATTGAAAAGATTTCACAAATGTTTGAATAATTTCACGAATATTATTAAATATTTCAAAAATTTTACAAAGATTTCCAAAGATTTTTCAAAGATTTGACAAAATTGCAATGATTTCTCGAAGATTTCATAAAGAGTTCAGAAATATTTTAATGATTTCACAAAGATTTCAAACATTTTGCAAAAATTTTGCATAAACTTCAAAGATTCTGCAAAGATTTCAATGATTTCCTAAATATTCCAATAATTTCAGAAATATTACTAAATATTTCAAAAATATTTCAATTATTTCAGAAAGATTACAATGATTTCCCAAAAATTTGAAAGATTTCGGATAGATTTAAAAGAGTTCACAAAGACTTTAATTATTTCCCAAATATTTCAATAGTTTTTGAAGGTATTTAATTTCACGAAGAAAAAAGAATATTTAAAAATAAACAACTAACCACTATTTCGTTCCTAAAAATGAAATTTAATCTCAATTTTTTGTTCAATCGAGTGAATAGAAAATCCTACAAAAGTCAACCTAAATTCTTTTTGAGTTATGGAGGAAGGAAGAAGATTTAAAAAATACATTTTTCTCGTAAACGGATTAACCGATTTCAATGAAAAAATCTAAAAACTAATAAAAATAAAATATTTAAGAAATTCTGACAAAATACACAGGTAAAAAAAATTCTGAATTTTTCAAAAATTGTTTCTTGAGGTTATGTTTCAGACTAACCCTTCCATTTTTTTAAACATCCTTAAATTGTTTTGAAATTTCAAATTACAATTTTCACCTTTTTTTAGGTCAAAATTTTGTTCCAATTTTTTTAGGTCAAAATTTTGTTCCAAATTTTATCGAAAAAAATTTGAAAAAGTTTATGATAAAAAAAAGGTTAAAATTTTATATTAAATTTTTGAACATTTTTTTACCCATGTACCTTCACTTAGATTAATTTGAAGAAACACGATGTTGAACAAGACAACTTAAGGATATTTTTTTCAGCAAAATTGGAGGTGTCACTCTATTTTTGGTCAGTATTTTTTGAAACTTATTATTTTTATTAGTCTTGCTAATTTTCATAATATATTTTGTTTTCATAAAAATCGGTCAATACTGGTTCTGTCAATTAGAAAAAAATTAACAAATTTTAAACTTTTTCTAAAATTTGTCAAACAACACTGCAGTTGAAGAACTCTTTTAACATTATTTTTTAGCGACGTATATGTAATTTAAAATATGTTTTTATTTATTTAATTTTTTTGTATGAAAACTAGCATTGAAATTTAAAAAAAGAGCAAAATTAGAAGAAAAAAAACTTTGTAGTTGAATAATTCTTGAAAAAAAAAATTTTCTGTCATCGACAAAAAGTTGATGAAAAAATTTTACACAGTAGTAAAAATACAAGTTGTCAAGAAAAATTGCATTCAAACAATTTCATCTTTAAAAAAGTTTTTAACAGCTTACGTTTCATACCATTTTTTTTAAATTTCTTTTATACAAATATTTCTTTTAAAAAATATTGGTTGACAATTTTTTAAAATTTTACATAAAAATATACTGAGTTCTCTGTTATGATTTTAAATTATTTGTTTGAAAGTAAAATTATTTCAAAAATCACACCGTAGTAAGAAATATAAACTTTTCGAAGAGCATTGCAGTTGCAAAACTATTAAATTATGATTTTAAATTTAAACGTTGTGCTCAACAAATTTATGAAAATTCTTTACTACAGTGAGAAAAAAAACATTTTTTGAGCAACTTTAGGTACAAATTAATAAAATTGGATTTCCATTTCATGAATTTTTTTACTGCTTATTTTTTTCAAAAATCATGAAAAAATAGTAGCCCAACATTTTGAAAAATGTTTGCACTTGAATTTAAGACTTTATTAAAATATGAGAATGATAACTATGGATAAGCATATAAAATTATTTCTATTCTACATGAAGAAAAATGTAATCAAAATTAAAGAAGGATGTAAGCATTATTTAAAAATCTTTTAGGAAGGTAAACACATTTATTTTTTATTTGCTATGTTTTAGTGTAAACAAAAATTGCCAGTTGGCAATCTCATGTTTCTTCGTGAAAAATATGAGACACAAACATTGTTTATTCAATAAATATTATTGTTGTGGTTGTACCATATCCGATCTTGTAAAAAAATGAATTCGGAATATTTTTCTTGCAAACCAATTCTGATGGTAAAATTATTTTCTAACGATTCCCGCAATTGTGAAATTAATTTTTAAAAAATTGGATATAGGGAAGTTTTAGTTTTTTTTTCACCGGCCAAAAGAACCATGATTAATTTAAATCGCATATTTGAAAAAATTTTTTGATTCAAACGTTATGAAAAAGAGTTCGGATATAAACAATATTTGTGAAATAAGCTGTTTTTATTCCGACACGTCTTATCGCTTTTAAATTCAGGGATAAATGAGATAAATGCGTTTTCTTCCGGTATTTCGGAAGACTTCATTTCCTAGTTACGCATTTTTTAAACCGTGTCTGGTAGAGATCGTATATATTTATTGATAAAATTGTGAAAACACGAAAAAAGAATGCGTGAGTCTGATTGAATCGAAAGTTCATTTCCGGAAAGAGACAGTAAAATTCCAATTTAAAAATATCAACCAACGTATTGTTTTCATAAGAACCAAGAGTGACTAAATCAGATAACCTATCTAATTGTTTTTTTAATATTAGAGTAAAATCTGTACAAAATATTAATTATTTTCCATGACTTTTCAGAACTTCCAATTTTTTAAAGCAAATCGATGTTTTAGTTCCGTTTGAAATTGAATTTGACAGTCACAATATTTTGAACTGTTCAAACATTTAATTCCGTTTATTACCCCACTGGGTAATTTATGAGGGAAAAAATGTGTTCACGTTTAGTATTATGTCCCGGAATGGCGAAAAAATATTGAGCTTCTTCTTTTTAAAAAATGTTGTAAATTCATAATCTCGAAAAGTTTGATGTCATCTATTTCAATCTCTTTGGCCTCTAAAAATCAGTGATTGGTAAGTTACTTTTGAAAAGTAACTAGCTATCGTCATCGTTACCGGTTCAAAATGTAACTTTTTCTTAGTTGCATTTTCCAAAAATAGTAACTATCATTACTTTTTTAATTTCTTTTATATTTTAGAAATATATATACAAATTTATTTTTTACAAAACTTTACTCATAACTCACGAGTGATAGTTGTCACACTTTTTAATGAAAATCGTAGGTTAGTCATGGCCAACCTTATATTTCTAAAACAAGGAATGTTTTAGAAAATTTTGAATTTCAGTGTGGAAGAAAAATTTCAGCTTTTCTATTTTGAGATATAAACCTCTTTGGCGTTGATAATTATTTCTTCCTAAAAGTCTTTCACAAATATTCTAAGACCAATGGAAAATTTTTTAGTAGACGTTGAATTTTAAACAAAAGACACGCATTTCCAAATAAAAAAAAACAAACAAATACCCAACCAAATAGTTGAATCTTCAACTAAGCAATATGAATTTTAGACCAAAAATAGAATGGTTAAATTTTCATTTAAAAAAAAATGAATGTTTGACCAACAAAAATGTTAACAAAATAGTGCACTTTTCAACGAAAGAGATGAATCTTCAACACAAAAAAAAAAAACATTCTTAACAAAGTAGTTCAACTTTCAACCAAAAATGATGAATCCTCAATGAAAAAGATAATAGTTGAAATTTCAACCAAAAAAAATTTTCATTTAGAATCAGGTACAGTTGGACTCAACCAAAAATACGAATATGCAACAAAATAGGTACATTTGAAATCAAAGAGATGAATTTACAACCAAGAAGATAAGTTTTTACCAAAAAATACAAACTTTTAACAAAATAAATGATTTTCTTCAATTGAAAAAATAATGCTGAACGAAAAAATATGACTTATAACAAAAAATGCAATAGTTGATAGAATAGAGATAGCCACGACAGAAAAAAATCAACCAAATTGTTGAAGTTTCAAGCCAAAAAGGCAAATTTTCAACAAAAAAGTTGATTTTCAACCAAATAATATTTTTATGCAAAAAGATAAATTCTTAATGAATAATGTAATAGACGAAATTTCAACCAAAAAGGAGGAATTTTCAACAATATTGTTAAATTTGAAACCGAATAGATAAATTGTTCATAAAATACATGAATTTTCAGCTACAAAAGATGAATTTTCAACAAAATAGTGCAATTCAACAACAAAGAGATGATTTTTCAACCAAGAAGATTAATTTGTTACCAAAAAGAAAATTCTTCAACAAATTACATGAATTTTCGACAAAAAATTTAAATTTTGTAACCAAGGAGATGAATTTTCTACAAATAAAGACAAATTCTGAACAAAATACAAAAACTTTAAACCAAATAGTTGAATTTTCAACCAAAAAGATTTATTTTCTACCAAAAATACGATTTTTTAAAACAAAAATGCGTAAATTTGTAACTAAATATGAAGGTGAATTTTTAACGTAGAAAATTAGTTTTCTACAAAAAAGAAAAATTTTCAACAAATTACATGAATTTTCCACAAAAAAGTTGATTTTCAATCAAATGATAATATTTCTATCCAAAAAGATGAATTCTCAATGAGAACTGTAATGGACGCAATTTCAACCCAAAAATACGAATTTTCAATAAGATTGTTTAATTTGAAGTCAAAGAGATACATTTTTGATAAAAAAAAACATGAATTTTCCCCTACAAAACATAAATTTTCCGCAAAATAATTCAATTTAACACCAAAAAGATGAATTTTAAACCAAGAAGATTAATTTTTTTACAAACAAAAAAAAAAATTTAACAAATTACATAAATTTTCGACAAAGAAGTTAAATTTTGTGAAAAAAAATCAGTTTTAACCAAAAACGAAATAGTTTAATTTTCATTAGAAGAAATTAAATTTTAATTTATCAAATGGTATTTTATACAAAACTGTTAATTTTTTTTACCAAATAATTGAGTTTTCAACCAAGGAGATTAATTTTCTACCAAAAAGAAAAATATTCAACAAATTACATGAATTTTCAACAAAAAAGTTGATTTTCAACCAAATAATAATATTTCTATCCAAAAAGATGAATCCTCAATGAAAAATGTAATAGACGAAATTTCAACCAAAAAATACGAATTTTTCAAGAAGATTGTTGAATAAAAAGATCAAAATTCAACCAAAAATATCATAATTAAATTTTCAATTGAAAACATTTTTTAACGAAAAAAGATGAATCCTCAACTAAAAAAGTAACAGTTCATATATTTCAACCAAAAAAACTCATTTTCAACAAAACAGTTGAATTTTTAACAGAAGAAAATTATTTTATTTCAAAATCGTTCAATTTTAAACAAAAGAATTAAATTTTCAACCAAATAATAAAATTTTCAATAAAAAAAGGTGAATTTTCAATTAAAATAAGTAAAATAACTGGAGTAGTTACATTTCCAGTTCTTTTAAAAAATGTTGTAAATGCAGAATCTGATCAAAAAGTTTGTCGCCACCTATTTCAATCTTTTCAACCGCTGAAAATGAAACGAAATTTAGCTGCTCCCTTCAATTCCTCCCTTTAATTACAGCCTCCACTCTCGTGAACGTAAACAGGTTTAGCACGCAGCAGTGAGCAGTCTCGCCGAGCCGGCGGGTCCAAGTTCCCAACTTCCCAACCGCCTCCAACCTTCATGCTTCCAATCAGAGTTCCGATCGCCAGTCGCGTATCTGCTCTTGTTGTCGTTAGTCGGCACTCGGCACTCGGCAAGCGTTGCTCGCTGAACGTTGGACTTCCGAGAATTCATTCCTCCACCTTCAGTTCTGGGTAACCAGTTCTTCCGCGAACGTCGAGTCGCCAACGGTTTTCCGGCCAGTGGGGGAAGTGCTGTGTGCTTTCGTGAATAGAGGACTACCAATGGTTGGCGTCTTCCTAGAGCAGGTGATCCCCACTTTCAACCTCTGATCTTTTGTGCTTTTGCATCTTCCCCAAAAACTTGAATTCCTCGAATCTGAGATTATAACCGTCGCTCATTGTGCGTGATTCGGGGAGTGGCAGCTGCGTCATTCGACAACTGCGCATCAAGGCTGGGAGGGGAGAGGCTCTTGCGTCAGCCTTCGTTTCCGGAAGAGGGGGGCGAGGAGCGGAGGGGCTCATCCGGTTGGCAACAGCAGGGTTATAAAAGGCGCCCACGGCGCTCGCTGGGCCTTTCCTGTCGCAGATGTCAGCCGAGCCACAACCTTCTTCTACGCAGCAGCTATTTGTGCCAGTTTTCAATTTCTCTTCGCGAGTTTTACCACGCCCAAAGTTTGTTTGGTTTTGTTGCTGTTTCGGATCGAGTTACGCATAGAAGTGATTTTATGAGGTACACGTCTACGAAATTTTTTTCGACTTTTTATAAAGAATTATTTTTTTAATCTACTTCGTTGTGAGTTTCTGCGTTTATTACGACGTGTTGTGCGGAGTTTAAATGTAGTTTTCTCGTTTTTAACTAACGACGTAGTTAATAGTCTAGCCAAAATGATTTTATTTAATTTTAAAAAGGAATAAAATTAGATGCGCTCAGTATTTTTAAACTTTTTTCTATTTTAAATATTTTGAAATTATTTAAAATGAGCGTATGAAGTTCGTGAGGTGCATGTGTTTTAAATATTTTTTTAATATGATAGTTTTACGAGGTTTTGTTAAGAAACTTAATACTGTTCGTATTTGTAAATATTTTCAAGGAACAAGGCGAAAATTGATGATGAATCTTTAAAATAAGAAAAAAGTTTTTTGTATTATGCGTTATTTTTACTCTTTACTTTTTAATCTAGAATTGTATTCAGTTACAAATAGTTTAAGTACGTGAAAATTTTGAATATTTTATAAGAAATTTTACTAGTTTTGCCTGAAAAAAATGGTTGACTCTTGTGATGTATATTTTTCGGTGACGCTGCACAGTGGGCATATGCAGTGCTAAAAATGTTAAGTCTCATATTCAATAGGACTACAAGGTGGGGATTACAAGGTATTTCAAAAAATTACGGGGGATTTCAAAGAATCACGGGGAATTGCATAAGATTACGGGGGATTACAAAGAATTGAGAGGGATTACCAATAATTGCGAGGAATTGCACAAGATTACGAGGGATTACAAATAATTACGGGGGATTAGAAAGAATTATGGGGGATTGCAAAGAATCACGGGGAATTGCACAAGATTACGGGGGATTACAAAGAATTGCGGGGGATCACAAAGAATTGCGAGAGATTATAAAGAATTGCCAGAGATTATAAAGAATTACGAGAGATTATAAAGAATTACGAGGGATTATAAAGAATTATTGGGGATTTCAAAGAATCACGGGGGATTACAAAGAATTATGGGGGATTTGAAAGAATCGCGGGAAATTTCCAAGAATTGCGGGGGATTTCAAAGAACTGCGGGGGTTTACCAAGAATCACGGGTGATTGCACAAGATTACAGGTAATTACCAAGAATTGCGAGGGATTACCAAGGATTGCGGGGGATTACAAACAATTAAGGGGAATCGCACAAGATTAAGGGGGATTACAAAGAATTACGAGGGATTACAAAGAATTACGGGCGATTACAAGGGATTTCAAAAAATGACGGGCGTTTACCAAGAATCACGGGTGATTGCACAAGATTACAGGTAATTAGCAAGAATTACGGGGGAT
>CAKNXH010062986.1:21093-33197 GCA_932178445.1 Andricus quercusramuli | reverse complement strand
AAGGGATTTAAAAAAATGACGGGGGTTTACCATGAATCACGGGTGATAGCACAAGATTACAGGTAATTACCAAGAATTACGGGGAATTGCACAAGATTACGAGGGATTTCAAAGAATTACGAGTAGTTGCAAAGAATTACGAGGGATTACAAAGAATTACGTGGGATCACAAAGAATTGCGGGGGTTTATAAAGAATTGCGAGAGATTATAAAGAATTACGAGGGATTATAAAGAATTATTGGTGATTTCAAAGAATCACGGGGGATTTCAAAGAATTACGGGGGATTACAAAGAATTGCGGGGGTTTACCAAGAATCACGGGTGATTGCACAAGATTACGGGGGATTACAAGCAATTACGGGCGATTACCAAGAATCACGGAGAATTTCATAAGATTAAGGGGATTACTAAGAATGACGGTAGATTACATAGAATTATGGGGGATTTCAAAGAATCACGGGGAATTTCACAAGATTACGGGGGATTACAAAGAATTGAGAGTGATTACAAAGAATTACGGGCGATTACAAGAAGTTTCAAGAAATGACGGGGTTTACCAAGAATCACGGGTGATTACAAAGAATTACGTGGGATTGCAAAGAATTACGAGGGATTACAAAGAATTTCGGACGATTGCCAAGTATTACGGAGAATTTCATAAGATTACAGGGGATAACAAAGAATTACGGGGGATTTCAAAGAATTGCGGGGGTTTACACAGAATTGCGGGGGTTTACCAAGAATCACGGGTGATTGCACGAGATTACAGGTAATTACCAAGAATTGCGAGGGATTATCAAGGATTGCGGGGGATTACAAACAATTACGGGGAATTGCACAAGATTACAGTTAATTTCAAAGAATCTCGGGGAATTGCACAAGATTACGGGGGTAATTACAAAGAATTACGAGGGATTACAAAGAATTGCGGGGAATTACGGGCGATTACAAGGGATTTCAAAAAATGACGGGCGTTTACCAAGAATCACGGCTGATTGCACAAGATTACAGGTAATTAGCAAGAATTACGGGGGATTGCACAAGATTACGAGGGATTGCAAAGAATTACGAGGGATTGCAAAGAATTACGTGGGAATATAAAGAATTACGAGGGAATATAAAGAATTACGAGGGATTACAAAGCATTACGGGCGATTACAAGGGATTTCAAAAAATGACGGGTTTACCATGAATCACGGGTGATTGCCCAAGATTACAGGTAATTACCAAGAATTACGGGGGATTGCACAAGATTACGAGGGATTACAAAGAATTGCGGGCGATTACCAAGAATTACGGAGAATTTCATAAGATTACAGGGGATTACAAAGAATTATGAGGAATTGCACAAGTTTACGGGGGATTGCACAAGATTACGGGGGATTACAAACAATTGCGGGGAATTACGGGCGATTACCAAGAATCACGGAGAATTTCATAAGATTAAGGGGATTACTAAGAATTACGGTAGATTACAAAGAATTATGGGGGATTTCAAAGAATCACGGGGAATTTCACAAGATTACGGGGGATTACAAAGAATTACGAGGGATTACGAAGAATTGCGGGGAATTACGGGCGATTACAAGGGATTTCAAAAAATGACGAGTTTTACCAAGAATCACGGGTGATTACAAAGAATTACGGAGGATTGCACAAGATTACGAGGGATTACAAAGAATTTCGGGCGATTGCCAAGAATTACGGAGAATTTCATAAGATTACAGGGGATAACAAAGAATTACGGGGGATTACAAAGAATTACGGGCGGTTTCAAGGAATTACGGGAGATTAGAAATAATTATGGGGAATCGCACAAGATTACAGGGGATTACCAAGAATTACGGGGAATCGCACAAGATTACGGGGGATTGCACAAGATTACAGGAGAATACACGAGATTATAGTGGATTGCACAATATTACATGGGATTGTACAATATTTCATGAGATTGCGCAAGATTACGGAGGGTTGCAAGGGGTTCAGTAAATTCCAGAGGATCACACAAGATTACAGAGGCTTTCAAAAAATGATTGCAGACGATTACAGGGGATTGCACAATATTGCAGGGGCAATACTGTATTATTGTGCAATATCACAATATTACAGGGGATTACTTAAGGTTACAAGGGATTACACAAAATTACAGGGGATTTCAACAAATTACATAGGATGGCACAATATTACATGGAATTGCACAATATTAAAGGAGATTGCATAAGATTACAAGGGGTTATTATACCAGATTACATCGTATTACGTGAGATTGTCTAATGGCCCGGGTTATTTCGCATGCTTTCAGCAGAAATGTGATTTAGAATTGTGGATATTTCCATGAATTTGAGAAATTATGGAAGTTTATGGCAATTTACGGACGTTTAGGAAATTTATGGTAATTTATCGGTGACTTTGGTCACAGTTCTCTTTCGTCCGCTTTTTGTACTTCGCGGCGCATGCGTGTAAGACGCATGCTTGTCTCTTTCGCATGGTTCTTCTTTTCTCTTTCGTAACGCGTAAGAGTGTCTCTTTTGCAATTGTGTTTCATATAAAGATTATTCTGTGCTAATATTCTTATGCTTCATTATTAGAATAGTATGTAGTAACGAAAATAGTCACAACTTAAAAGCTTAAAAAATGGTAAAGTTATAACTAATTTATGAATTTTTTATATTTATTGAACTGACCATGGACTTTAATAAATAATTTATAAATTACTTATAACATTTCACATTTTACTTTATTATAAAGTTTTGCGAATTTTTAAATATATTCGTAGGCAGAACAGTAACATGTAATAAGTTTAAGTTAATTTTTCGGCATCGTTACATCTAAGTTCTTCTTTTCTTTGATACTATAGGTAATTTACATGACACTAATAAAATACTGCAGTATAACACAATGTAACAATACTGTGGCACGGCTTGTAACTAATGTTACAGGACGTTTAGGCATTGAATCACAAGCTATTATATGAAAATTGTATAACACTTCTGATATTTTTAGAAAACACTTTTACAAGATCTGAATGGCACTAAGATTAATTTCATAACATTTTTGTAGCAAATATGTTATGTAATAGTTACATCGTAATATACATATTACTTTATAACTAAATAACGATAATTTAACAGAAATATAACACCTATTTTGCGATTGTTCAACTAGTGTATGACCTGGGTCTCAGTCTCGTACCTTGCAAAGTTGAAACATGTCCCTCTAGGATTATATACATTACTAATTAATACTTTTATTACTATTTTTCCACACTTCACACATCTGTGGAATTTATGATTTCTTTACTTACCTTAGCATCTACTTCTCAAAACCAGATATGCAATTTTTATGTAATTTATGTAGCATTAAACACTAATTGATTTACACACATTCTCATAAATCATTTATTTTTATTTCTCACGTTTTTATTCCAGGAATGAAAATGTACCGTTTCACCACTAGCACCAAATTAAAATACTTTTGTTTTCTATTGCACAACATTTAACAGAACAATTTACATATATTGACATGAATTCAACCCTAATTCATCATCATAAAGGCAAACATAATTAATAAAACGTAGCGGTATGAAAAATAAAGTAGACACTTCGTCGAAGGATCATTCGTTTCGTGGGTTTCCCCCACTCTCCATTAGAGGTGGGCGGTTCATTTAACTCAAAGCGTGATGCAAGGGAAACTGAGTTACTAGGATTCGGCAGATGCAGTGTTTATGCTAGTGGTTGAAACATTGAAGACTAAATCGTAATTTTTTGGTGGATATAATTTTATTTTCAGCAAAATTCTTGGATTTTCCTGATTTGACGGATGATTTTAAAAGGAACCTACTTTAATTTGTTGGTCTCTGAAGGAGGCATGAAGAGCTTCAAAAAATGTACAATCTATCTATATTTAGGATGTCAAATATCCGGACTGGATTGGAGATTCCCGAAGATTAGAATTGGCGCGAATGCGATTGCAGTCCCGCTTGGAGATTTTGAAAGCCGAAATTATTTTTCAGCATGTGTACCGTCTACCAACACCATGCTGTAAAGAAAAATGGTGTTCCCAATTTGGAGATGATCCTATTACACTTTGACTGAAGTTAACTAGCTACCTTTTGGCACCTTTTTCATGAAGGTATGAATTAGAAGAACGCTGACGCACTACGTGTCTCAACTCACTTTTGAGGACTTCTAAAGCTCATGCCGTTATGGGTCCTTTTAAATCACAGCTCAATGACTTTTTTTCGATCAACAGAAAACAGTTGTATTCCGTCTTCAAATCGTGAACACCTGATTTCTTTCCATCGTGATGAGTAAATACTGTAATTGAGTAGCTTATTTAAGTTTTGATAAGTAAACGTTTGCTGACAGTAGTCAACGACCCTTTTAACAACTGTGAACAGCGGACTGACGTCAGATTGATTTTTGAAATTGCAGATCAGGAAATGAAACGCAGCGCAGCCGGATCTTCACGTCCAAAGCCCTCTTGCTTTTCTTGGGAGGACGCTTCATTTTCTTCATCTTCGACGTCTCAACTAGAACTGATGACTTACTTGGGACTCGCGAATCCGAAGCCAACGGCACCTAAATTGAAAGAATGCTTCGTTTCGATAGAAAGTAGCAAGTGCAAGATTTGCAAACGATTGTTCAAGTGCAAGACTGACACCATGAAGCACTATGAGAAGAAACATGCGTATCTTTTAAGGAAGGCGGACAACAAGCTAGTTCGTATAGTCATGAAATTGGGAAAGGAGAAATTTTGTGACAGCAAAATCGACTCGAAGTACTTGGTAGCTCCTGGTCCCGAATTTGCAAAAATTAAAAAAGCTGAAAAAATTAAGGCGGAAAAAATTAAGTCGGAAAAACTTAAATCGGAAATGATTAAATCTGCGAAAAGCGAAGCGCTTGACCAGAGACCTCTCGAAGTTTCTCCCACAGCTGTACATAAAAAAGTGCCAATGAACATCAGCAATGAATTTATAGCAAAGGGCTCCGTTTCTCTCTCCAGTGCTCTGTTCGACATGAAGTCTTTGGCCGAGAAAGCTAGTTGTAAAAACGGTCGTGTCTGTAAGGGCGAAGATACTAATTTTTCATCTTTTGCAGAGAGGGTGGACCTCGAAAAGCAAGAAAGCCGTCTGCTTCCGAGCGCTTCTGGATCCTGCGATGGCCGATCTTCTCCAGCATCTAGCATGTCTGATTCGGAGACTATTCTCTACGTCAGCGATATTGACATGGACATAGGAGAAGACTACGAATTTATACATCCCAACATTCCAAGGTTACAAGAAGATGATATTGATGACGGAGAAATTGTGATCGTGAAGGAAGTTCTTCGAAACGATTTTGACTCTGTCCGAAGAAGGCTTGAGCTAGCTGGTGATGGGGAAGTGGATTCTGATCTAGGAGTCATAATGCAGGCCAACGGTAAAGTCAAGCTGGAACCTAAAGTGGAGCCGATGGAGACCGAACCTATTGCGCAAGCAACAGTTTCCCAAGTGCCGGTTGCGCAAGAGCTGCTGTACCCAGATATATTAGACCTTGATGAAGACGGTATCAGCGACGCGGAGACGGAAATTCTGGGCGGAGATTTAGGTGAGACCGGAGATGTGGATGACGACATTGCAGATCTTCTTGCAACTCTGGAAGATGATGATACTCAGAGTGCTTTGGAGTTGGAAGCAGAGAAAACACGCGGTCTCATTCAAAAAACTTTTGAATTACCAGCCGAGAAAACCTGCGATCTTGCTCAAAATAATTATGTCTTACCAGCAGAGGAAACCTATAATTTCACCGTCGAAGAGAAGAGACCAGCTCCTACAGACCAAGAAGAAATCATTACTATTGACGATGATGAACCAGTTGTCGTGGAGGAACTGCTTGTTCCGCAGTCCGACTTGACGTCGAAGCTCAAAGATTGGCTGCTAGCGTACGCAAAGGAAACTGAACTAGCACGTCGAAGAAAGGTTTTCGACGCAAACAATAACGAAGGAGCCACCGCAAACGGAGCGGATCTTCCCGAAGAAGTTGCAGCTAAGATGTCCATTCTGATGAATGCACCAAAGTATCAGCGTGCGTGTGAACGAGCTCTCAAAGAACTGGGAATCAAAATGGAGGATTGGAATTGAGGCTTCAGCTGATTATGTGTGGCATAGTTTTTGTGGCTTGACGGATATTTAACTATTCGCTCAATTTCTGACTTGATATATCAGTGGGCTCGTGATTATTCATTTATTGATATGTTGAATAATGTGATAGACTTTGGATTATTTATATCCGTGCAAGATAAGTTTTCTGATTGTGAGATGATAAATTTTTATTTTATTGAAGAAACATATCTGTGAAGAAGATGGCGGGCGATGTCCCTTTAAGAAGAGGCTTGGAAAGCTTCGCTCAAAATGGACAGCGCAGAGTAGAATATGCCAAAGAATTTTTGTATACTGTGTTTTTTTACGTCGGTCCCTGCGGGGATTTTTTTTGAAATCTTTATTTCTGTATTTATTCCTACTTTTATGAGCTGTGGAACTAGCTGCGTAATAAAGATAAGTTATCTCTGTTGAGGTATAATCATATAGATATTCGTTCATATTGAATGTATAGGAACTACTGCTGTACCTAGTTAGGTAAACCATAAGATACCTTTTGTTAAAAAATCTGTTAACATTCCTTCAAGGCATTATAGGATTTTTTTTCAATAATCGACGTATTTTAATTATTGATTTTATTATGGCTGAATATCATTTTGCATTCGTATTGTTTTAAATGCGATTCCTGTTAGAAATTAGATGTAAAAATTAGAGACTGATACGTTTATTAAATGTGCTGCTTTATACACCATTGATGTTGTCTGTATTAATTATCTTCATGCTTTAAAACAATATATAATTTGTTTTTCAGAATAAAATATTTTCATGGAAATTTTGTATTTTTATTTCCTTTTCCCGTGTTTCCTCTTTATTATTATAAGACATGGAGTCTTTCTTTAACATGTTAAAATTGTTTTATTTGAAATTAAAATTCACTGTTTTCTTTGAAGAAGATTTTAATTCAATTATTCATTGTTGTTCAATTTTACAGAGGTTTTTAAAAAGATTTCAGGGAAAATATATCAGGGATTCGAGTAAGAAACTGAATTGTAAAATTTTTGTAGAACAATTCAGCAGATATATGGAATTTAAAGAATTTTGATTGTTGTCGTATTTTTAGATCGCAGGAATTTAATGAGGTTAGAAGAATTCTAATTAAATTTAATAAAAAATTGCATTTCAAATGAGTGTCGCTGATTCCGAATCCGAGGTCCAAAAAACCCAGCACTTCAGGGTTCTGACACGACCAAAAAAACCTTATAAAAATCTTTCTCCGGGTCTAGAGGTCAGACAATGTTTACTATATATTTTTGGGGTCGCTGAATCCGAAGTTCAAAAACCCCAGCATGTCAGGGTTCTGACAGAACCTCGAAAAACCTCATAAAAAAGCTTTTTTCTCGTCTTAAGGTAGACGATGTTTACTATATATTTTTGGGGTCGCTGAATCCAAATTCGAAGTCCAAAGATGTCAGCACTACAGGGTTCTGACATAACCTCGAAAGTCCTTTTAACATTTTTTTTCGAGTCTGGGGGCCAGACCATATGTTTATTATATGTTTTTGGGGTCACTGAATCCGACGTCGAAAAAACTCCAGTACGTGAGGGTTCTGACATAACCTCGTGAAGAAGCTTTTTCCCGGTCTTGAGGTCAGACGATGTTTACTATATGCTTTTGGGTTCACTGAATCCAAATCCAAGGTCCAAAAATCCCAGCACGTCAGGGTTCTGACATAACCTAAAAAAACTTCATGAAAAATCTTTTTCCGGGTCTGGAGGCCACACCATGTTTGCTATATGTTTTTCGGTTCACTGAATCATTTTTGAGGTTACGTCCGAACCCTGACGTGCTGGAGTTTTTTTGGTCCTCGGATTCGGATTCAGTGACCCCAAAAACGTATAGTAAACCTGGTCTGACCTCCAGTCTGTATCCAGGCCAATTTGTAAAGCCATGAAATCCTGAAAAATTTAAAAAAAACTTTGAAGTTTCTTATATAAAAAATCCGGTGCCCTTTCCTCACAGGAAAATTTTGATAGAAGTCTTAATATGTAACGGAAAATTGGCATTAGTTAACATTTATTGTTCTAAAAATTTGTCATAAACAAATCCTCGATTTTGAATTTGTTTCACAGCTAGGTGGATTTTTCTGAACATAACTGACAATTGTTTTTAAAGACTTTTTCAAAATCAGAACCCTGACGTGCTGGGGGGGTTTGGACCTCGGATTCGGATTCAGCGACCCCAAAATTTATTAAGTAATTCGATTTAAATTTATCTTATTTTTGTTGCAGATCGAAATAAAATCTCACTAGTGGCTTTATTTGAATGTGATAAAGAAAATTCTATAACCTTTCCAATGTAATTTTTTTAAAATTATTTTTATATTTATTTATCTTTATTCATGAAATATGAAGGTAGGACTCGACAAGAGACATCGAAAAGTCTTCTACAAAAATTTTTAAACAAATTTCTAAATTACTCTATTGTAAAATGTTGTAATTGAAAGAATTTTATCATAATAAACAAATTCTATTTAATAATTCCGCCTTTATTTATTTTTCCTCAATCCTCTCCGAATATTTTAAATAACTAAAGAACCTAAGAAATCAAAATATTTGAAATTTAATATTTTTTGGTTAAAAATCACATGTCAATGCAGCTATTTTGTTGAAAATTATTTTTCTCACACTAATTTATCTTTTTTGTTCAAAATTAATTCCTTTGGTTAAAAGGTTAATTATTAGGTTGAAAACACCTTCATAAAATTAATATGGTAATTAATTAATCTTAGTCTTTTTGGTTAAAAATTGATTTCTTTGGTTGAAAACTCTTTGTTTTTTTTTTTGGTTGAGAATTTATTTTCCTAACAGAAAATTGAATTATTCTATTTTTAGTTAAAAATTCTTTTTTTTTTCTTAAAAATTTAACTATATGATTGAATATTGTTTTTTTTTTTTAATTAAGTTTTCAACTATAAATGTACTTTTTCCATTTTATTCAATTCAGAACATTTTTCATTCCAATTGAAAATGGTTTTGTTGGAAATTCATTTTGTTGTTGTTAAAAATTAATTGTTCGAACTGAAAATTTAACTATATTTTATTTTTGGTGGACATTTTTTTTTGTTCAAAAATTAATTTGTTCAACTTAAAATTCAGCTGTTCCGTTGTTCATTCTGAAATCTTTTACAATAGAAAATTCAACTATTTTGTTAGAAAAGTAACTACTTTATTAAAATTTTTTTTTTTTTTGTAAAAATTACATTTTTTAAATTGAAAATTTAATTTGCCTTTTTCTTGTTGAAAGATAATTTTTTTTCACTCAAAACTCAGCTTTTTATTTTTTGATTGTATATTTATATTTTGAGTGGAAAATTCAATTATTTCGTTAAAAATTCTTTTTGTTTGGTAGAAAATTAATCTTCTTGCTTGAAAATTCTTTTTTTCATTGGTTGAAAATTAATTTGTGCAACTTAAAATTCAGCTGTTCCATTGTTGATTCTGAAATCTGTTATAATAGAAAGTTCAGCTATTTTCTTACAAATGTAACTACTTTATTGAAAATTCTTTTTTTTTTTTGTAAGAATTTAATTTTCTAGATTGAAAATGTAATTTATCTTTTTTGTTGGAAATTAATTTCTTTTAAGTTAAAATTCAGCTGTTTCTTTTTTTGATTGAAAATTTACATTTTTAGTGGAAAATTCAACTAGATTGAAAATTCATGTGTTTCGTTAAAAATTCTTTTTATTTGGTAGAAAATTAATCTTCTTGTTTGAAAATTCATTTTTTTTATGTCCAAAATTGACAAATTTTTGTATTTTGTTGATTTTTTTCTGTTTGAAAATTATCTTTTATCATAGAAAATTCAACTATTTTGTTAAAAGTGTAACAACATTTTTGAAAATTCTATTTTTTGTTGTAAAAATATAATTTTTCAAATTGTAAATGTAATCCTTCTTTTTTGTTGAAAATTAATTTTTTTTTTCTCAAAATTTAGTTTTTTCTTTTATGATTGTAGATTTATATTTTTTAGGGGAAAATTCAACTATTTTGTTAAAAATTCTGTTTCCTAGAAAATTAATCTTCTTGCTTGAAAATTCCTTTTTTTGTTTTTGAAAATTGTCCTACTTTGGTAAAAAATTTTACTATTTTGTTGAAAATTCTCTTCGTTTTGGAAAATTAATTTGTTTAACTTAAAATTCAGCTATTCCATTGTTGATTGTAAATTTGTTTTTTATAATAGGAAATTCAACTATTTGGTTAAAAATGTAATAATTTGTAAAAAGTTCTTTTTTTTTGTAAAAATCCAATTTTCTAAATGGAAAATTTAATTTCGGTTTATTTGTTGAAAATTTCTCGTTTTGGTTTGAAAATTAGTCTGCTTCGGTTGAAGATTCAACTAATTTTTTGAAAATTCGTATTTTTGCGTTCAATTCATCTATTTTTTACTAAAAATTAAAATACTTTTTGTCAACTATTACACTTCTTGTGGAAAATGTATTCTTTTTTTATATGGAAGATTCATCACTTTGGTTGAAAATTCATGCATTTTTTGTTAATTATGCTTTTTTTGGTAGAACATTAATCTCCTGGTTTGAAAAATAATTTCTTTGATTTAAAATTACTTTTTTTTAACTGAAAATTGTACTATTCAATTTTTTGTCAAAAATGTATCTTCTTTAATAAAAATTTAATCAACTTAGTTAAAAATTAGTCTGGTTGAAAATTAATTTCTTCACTGAAAATTTAACTTTTCTATTTTTAGTTAAAAATGTATCTTTCTCAGTTGAATATTTATGTATTTTTTTGCAAAATTGTCTTTTTTGTGAGAAAATTCAACAATTTGGTTACAAATTAATTTTTAGGTTGAAGATTTATCATTTTAGTTGAAAATTTATTTTTTTAAGATGAAAATTCTTCGTTTCAAAGTAGACCGAACATATTCCAATGCGTCCGAAGTGGTTCAAACCAGTCCGAAGTGGTTCAAATTGTTTATTTTTTTTTTAAATTTTCATAAATGTTTCAAGTGATTCAAAAAGGGTCTATAAGACCCGTCACTAAAAGTCTTTAAAATAAATTTAGAAACAAGTATTGTTTAGCATTAAAATTAGGGGAAACCTCCCTACAGTGGATAATGCAACCTGCAGTGGATAATTATTATTAAAAATACTTATATACACAAAATAAATAATTTAATTAATAATTAAAATAATATAAGTTAAAATAAATTGAAATTAATTATTTTTCTTCCATTTGTGTTCTTAATTATTGATTATCCACTGTAGGTCGGATTTTTTACTATAGGGAGGTTTCCCCTATTCTCTAGGGTCTCCTAGGCATGTTTCTTGATGAAAAAAAAAAAAAAAATTGATGAATTTTTTGAAAATATTTCACTCACTATTTCTGATGGGCCGTTGTGACTGTTGAGCTTGAACGTTGGGGATGGTCAAGATCCAAGAAGAAACAAATCAACTGACTGCTCGATACAAACTGATGAACTTCAAGTACCAGCAGGGCACTTGCCAGAGACAAGAAGGACCGAGACATTCTGCTAAGTTAATCCCACTTTATTCGTGCGTGACTATATTCTAGCGATGGGAATCGCATGTGTGTAGAGTCACACCATGTCAATATCTGAATTTATTTATTTATTATTATTATTATTATTATTTATTTTTCTTTCCTCTTTTTTATTTTTGTCCAAAGAAACAAATTTTTATTTTTTTTTTATTTTGTTTTTTTAGGAATTGCAATAGGAGCATTTTGTGGTGTTTGTCCAAATTTAATCGTTGAATTCTTGTCGTTTTTTCAGGAATTCTATATATTGAATTTATGATTATGGGCTCAGTTTCACAGGCGAGAGATCAACACCGTCTTTGGAATTTAGATCTTTCTAGTTGTCTTTTATTGAAGCCCACTGATCAAATGGAATTGAATGAAAATAAATGGGATAGAATGGAATTGAACGAAATTGAATAATATTGAATTGAATGGGATTGCATGGAATTGAATTGAACGGACTGGTAA
>CAKNXH010062986.1:0-21083 GCA_932178445.1 Andricus quercusramuli | reverse complement strand
TGAAATTGTATGGTAATGCATGGAATTAAACGGAATTGAAGTAAATGTAATTTAATAGAACTGCATGGGATTGAACGAAATTGAATGAAATGTATTGAATGTGATTGCATGGAATTGAATTGAACTGACTGTTATTGAGTTGTGCGGAATTGAATTACATGGAATTGAATGGAATTGAATGAGGTTGAAGTGAATGTAATTGAATTGGAATTGAATAGAATTGCATGGAATTGAATGAAATTGATTTTCATTTTCATTCAAGTCAACTGAATAAACCATTTTTTCCTCGCATTTTTATGCATTTCCCATATTGGGTCCTTGGTCAATTTTAGCTCATATGCCAATTTTGGGACCTATCTCGGTTTCAGACCATATGTATAGATTGGGCCCTATGTCTATTTTGGGCCCTAAGTCGAATTTGAGCCCTCTGTCAAATTTGGGCCATATGTCGATTTCGGGTCCCATGTAAATTTTGAGCCCTATGTTCATATTGGGTCCTTGGAAAATTGTGGGTTACATGTCAATTTTGGGCCCTATGTAAAATTTGAGCTCTGTGTCAATTTTTGGCCCTATATGAATTTTGGGCCCTATGTAAAATTTGAGCTCTGTGTCATTTTTGGGCCCTATATCAATTTTGGGCCCAGTGTCTATTTTGGGCTTTATACTGGTTCTGGAACCTAAGTCGAATTTGGGTCCTATGTCGATTTCGGGTCACATGTCAATTTTGAGGCTCATGTCCATATTGGGTCCTTAGTAAATTTGGATTATATGTCAATATTTGAACCTACTCAGTTTTAGGCAATAAGTCTTTATTGGGCCTCATATCCATTTTGGGCCTTATATTTGTTTTGAGACTCAAGTCGAATTTGGGTCCTTTGTCGATTTCGGGTCCTATGGCAATTTTGAGCCTCATGTCCATATTGGGTCCTTGGTAAATTTTGGGTTATAACTCAATGTTTGGCCCTACCTCAGTCTTAGGCCATAAGTCCATATTAGGCCCTATGTCAATTTTGGGTCCTACGTTTATTTTGGACCCTATGTCAAATTTGAGCCCTGTGTCAATTTTGAGCCTTATATCAATTTTGGGTTCTGTGTCTATTTTGGGCCTTATATTGGTTTTAGGACCTAATTCGAATTTGGGCCCTATATCCATTTTGGGCCTTGTATTAGTTTCTACCCCCAAGTCGAATTTAGGCTCTGTCAAATTTGGGCCCTATACAAATTTTTGTCCCAAAGTCTATTTTGAGCCTTATATTAGTTTTGGGCTCTATATTAATTTTGGGCCCTAAGTCGGATTCGGGCCCTATGACAAATTTGCGTCCTATATCAGTTTTGGGTCCTATGTCCATATTGAGCCGTATGACGCACAGTGAGGAAAAAATGACTTTTTTGGTAAAAAATACGTACAGCCCAAAAATATTGACAGATTTGGACAAAAAAATCTTTAAAAACTGATAAGATTTCTAAGAGAATTGTCGGGCCTGATTTTTGAATTAAGTTTTCAATTTTTTCATAAATAAACAAATTTGACGAAAAAAATATTTTTCCTATTTGACGTTCCCGGTGCTCGTCAATAACAGGAAAATTGTTGAAATCGCCTAAGTTTCAAAGAGTCACATTAGTTGAAGATTAGTTGAAGATTAGTTGAAGATTACATTGAGATGATATTATACAATAAACAAAAAAAACTTTACAAATAAATTATTTGTTGAAAAATGTTTTCTCCTCTTTTCCATAATTATGCGTTTTTGAAAGTTTTATTGCAAGTAATTTGAATGAAAACAATATTATATTTTTTTTAATTTCTCTCAAGATTATAATTGTTTATAGCATAAACAAATTTAATGAACAAATGCAGTAATCAGACATTTTTTGGCAGGAAAATCCGTTTTTTTCGATGCAAATTTTTTTAAAATTAGGAACTTTAGGATAATTTTAGAAAAATTTATAAATTGTTGCTCAGTCTTATGTTTTTAAACAAATTCAATAAACAAATTCTTAATTCAGGTATTTGTCGACATAAAAATTCATTTTTTTTCTATGTCAACTTTTTTAATTAGGAATTTCATGAGAACTTCAGCAAAATTTTTAATTCTTTGATCAATTTAATGAATTTTTTAAACAAATTTAATCAACAAATGGATTATTCGGGCATCTGTGGACGAAAAAATTAGTTTTTTTTTATTTCAGTCTTTTTAATTAGGAACTTCATGATGAATCCAGAAAAAATCATAATTTGTTAATAAATTTTATATTTAAACAAAAAAATTTTAAAGCACATTGAAAAAGACGAGTATTTCCGTAGAGAAATGACCAAAGAATGAATTGTTTATTGAATTTGTTTAAAGAAATCATAAAATTTATCAACTAATTATGAATGTTGCTGCAATTATCAATAAGATCCCAATTAAAAAGACTGATATAGAAAAAAAATTTTCTCCATCGACAGATGCCCGAATATTGCATTTGTTTATTAAATTTGTTTTTAAAAAAATTTCAAATTGATCAAAAAATTAGGAATTTTGCTAAAATTATTATAAAGTTCCTAATCTTAAAAAAATTGACATCGAAATAAACGATTTTTTCTGTCGACAAATACCTGATCACTGCATTTGTTCATTAAATTTGTTTATAATATGAACAATTATAATCTTGAGAGAAAATTTATTTAATATAATATTGTATCCAATCAAATTTCTCGACATATATAACTTTAAAAAACGTATAATTATGGAAAATCGAAGAAAACATTTTTTCAACAAATAATTTGTTTATGAACATTTTTTTTGTTTATTGTATAATATTGGAACATCTTCAACTTTCTTCGTCATATTTGTTTATTTATGAAACAATTAAAAACCTAATTCAAAAATCAGGTTTGACAACTCTCTTAGAAATCTTATCAGCTTAAAAATTTTTTTTTTTAAATCGGTCAATATTTGTGGGCTGTACGTTATTCTGAACCAAAAAAGTCATTTTTTCCCCACTGTGCTACGAACGGACGGACCAATAATAATTTGTTTGAATAATTATTTTTGTTAAATTGAATTAATTATTAACTCATCCTAAGTAAAAAGTAGACGAATAGTTGTAAATTTCAGAAAAAACCCGCAACTTTCGAGTATTATTCAAAATCAAAATTATTAACAATAATTAATTTTATTTGAACAATTAATTTTGTTAACTTCAAATAATTATTTAACTCACTCTAATTGGAAATTAGACAAAAAATGGAAAATTAAAAAAAAAACTACAATTTTTCAGAATTACTCTTAAAGAATATTATTAATAATAATAATAACAGCAGTGACTGGCTAAAAGCAGAGGTGGAACAGAGACTTTTTTTTTTAATTTATTAACATAACAGTGGTCATACACAATCGGACAAAAAGATAAAAAACAAGAATGGGATAAAATTATGTAATTTTTTGTGATGCTCATTTTGTTATAAAAAGCGCTTATTTGAAGTTGGCCGAATTTTTCGATTCCGCTTGGGATGGAAAATTCTTTTTCAGTCATTCGACTCGAAATTCTGGTATTCCTAAATAATTGAAAATAATAATTTCATTATTTAAATAATCCGGACATAGTGGGCCAAAAAGCACTTTTTGGACAAAAATAGCTCAATAGTTCAATTTTTTATGACCCTGTGGCTCCAGGTATAAAGTATAACTTCTAATTTGTTATTTAAGACAAAGAAACATTTTTTTATTAAATAACAAATTAAATGTTGTGTCATCAGACATTGTCAAACAGTATATTTGTTTATAAGGATAGTTTAAAATTTGTTGAAAAAGCAGCTATGTTATTACTTATTATTATTAATTATTTAGTATAGTTATTGTTCTGATTTAAGCCCTGTGTTACTGAATTTGAGCATCTTTAGAGCAGTGGCACACTTGAAAAGTTATGAAAAAATACAGCATTTCATTTGTTATTAAAAAAAAATGGTTGCTTTGGCTAAAATGATAAATTAGCAGTTACACATTATATCTGGGAGCCTTAATGTCATTTTGAAAAATAACACATCAAGATACGTTGAAAATTGAACTTTCGGGCGATTTTTGTCCACAAAAAAGTGCTTCTGGCCTTTGCTAGATAATGTTATTGACCTTTGCCAAGGGCAATTTATTGGCAGTTGCTAGGGGGTTGTTATTGACAATTTTTAGGGGTTATCATTGACTGATACAAGGAGTTGTTATTGTACGTTAATACGAAATCTTAATGACCGTTATTGACGTTATTGACCGTTACTAAGAATTGTTATTGACCGTTACTAAGAATTGTTATTGTCCGTTTCTACGAATTCTTAATGACTGTTGCTAAGGATTGTTATTGATCGTTGCTGGAGGTTGTCCTCTGTACTATTGTCAATATTGATTGTTTTTGTCCTTTTTCAGGTGTTGTTATTGTCCTTTGCTAAGGTTTGTTATTGACAATTCTTAAGTGTTGTCACCGAATATTCTTAAAGTTGTTATTGATCTTTGCTAGGAGTTTATTGTTGAGAGTTTTTATTAACAGTTGCTAGGAGTTTATTGTTGAGAGTTTTTATTAACAGTTGCTAGGAGTTGTTATTGACCGTTACTATGAGATGCTATTGTCCGTTTCAACGAATCCGTAATGACCGTTGCTAAGGATTTTTATTGATCGTTGCTGGAGGTTGTTCTCTTTACTATTGTTAATTCCGATTGTTATTTTCCTTTAACAGGATTTGTTATTGTCCTTTGCCAGTGGTTGTTATTGACCATTACTAGAAGTTGTTAATGTTCATTGCGTCAGATTCTCAAGGATCATTGCTGAGGTTTGTTATTCACAATTCTTAGGTGTTGTCACCGACTATTCTTAAAGTTGTTATTGATCTTTGTTAGGAGTCTGTTATTAAGGGTTATTATTGACAGTTGCTAAAGTTGTTATTGTCCGTTTCTACGAATTCTTCATGACTGTTGATAAAGATTGTTATTGATCCTTGCTGGGTATTGTTTTCTTTACTATTGTTAACGGTAATTATTATTGTTCTTTGATTGACCGTTACTAGAAACTGTTAATTTTGGTTGCTTCGGATTCTTGACGATTATGTTGTTTATTATGTTGTTGAGAGTCATTATTGACAGTTGCTAGAGGTTGTTATTGGCTGATACAAGGAGTTGTTATTGTACGTTTCTACAAATTCCTAATGACTGTTGCTAAGGATTATTATTGATCGTTGCTGGATGTTGTTCTCTTTACTATTGTTAATATTGATTGTTATTGACCTTTGCCAGAGGTTGTTATTGTCGTTTGCCGGGGTTTGTTATTGACCGCTACTAGAATCTTTTAATGTTCGTTGCGTCGGATTCTTAACGATCATTGCTAAGGTTTGTTATTGACCATTGTTAGGTGTTGTTACAGACTATTCTTAAAATTTTTGTTGATCTTTGCTAGGAGTCTGTTGTTAAGAGTTATTATTGACAGTTGCTAGGCGTTGTTATGACCGGTACTATGAGATGTTATTGTCCGTTTCTACGAATTCTTAATGAGCGTTGCTAAGCATTGTTATTGATCGTTGCTGGAGGTTGTCGATTTTACTATTGTGAATGTTAATTATTATTTTCCTTTAATGGGGGTCGTTATTGACCGTTACTAGAAGTTGTTATGTTCGTTCGTCGGATTCTTAATGAGCATTGCTAAGGTTTGTTATTGACCACTGTGAGGTGTTGTTTCCGACTATTTTTGAAGTTATTATCGATATTTGCTAGAAGTCTGTTGTTAAGAGTTTTTATTGAGAGTTGCTAGGGTTTGTTATTGACAGCTGATAGGATTTGTTATTGTCCGTTTCTACGAATTCTTGATAACCGTTGCTAAGGATTCTTATTAATCGTTGCTGGATGTTGTTTTCTTTACTATTGTTAATGATAATTGTTATTGTTCTTTGCTAGGGGTTGTTATTGACCGTTACCAACAGTTTTTATTGTGCATTTCTACGGGTTCTCAACCATCATTGCTAAGTTTTTTTTATTGGCCATTGTTATGTGTGGTTACAGACAATTCTCAAAGTTGTTTTTGATCGTTGCTAGGAGTCTGTTGTTGAGAGTTAATATTGACAGTTGCTAAAGGTTGTTATTGACAGTTGCTAGGGGTTGTTATTGATCGTTGCTAGATGTTGTTTTCTTCACTATTGTTAATGATCATTCTTATTGCTCTTTGCCATCGGTTGCTATTGACCGTTACTAGAAGTTGTTGATTTCGGTTGCTTCAGATTTTTAACGATCATTGCTGAGGTTTGTTATTGACCATTGTTACGTGTTGTTGCCGACTATTCTTAATGTTGTTATTGATCTTTGCTAGTAGTCTGTTGTTGAGAGTTTATATTGACAGTTGCTGGGGGTTGTTATTGTCAGTTGCTATGGGTTGTTATTGTCCGTTTCTACGAATATTTAATTGCCGTTTTTAAGGATTGTTATTGGTCGTTGCTGGAGGTTGTTTGCCTTTACTATTGTTAATGTTAATTTTTATTGTCCTTTGCCAGGGGTCGTTATTGACCGTTATTAGAAGTTGTTATGCTCGTTGCGTCGGATTCTTAACGATCATTGCTAAGGTTTGTTATTGACCATTATTAGGTGTTATTACCGACTATTCTCAAATTTGTTATTGATCTTTGCTAAAAGTCTGTTGTTGAGGGTTTTCATCGACAGTTGCTAGGAGTTATTGACCGTTTCTACAAATTCTTAATGACCGTTACTAAGGATTGTTATTGATCGTTGCTAGATGTTGTTTTCTTTACTATTGTTAATGATAATTCTTATTGTTCCTTGCCAGGGGTTGTTATTGATCGTTACAAAAGTTGTTAATCTTGGTTGCCTCGGATTTTTAACGATCATTGCTGAGGTTTGTTATTGACCATTGATAGGTGTTGTAACCGACTATTCCTAATGTTGTTGTTGATCTTTGCTAGGAGTCTGTTATTGAGAGTTTATATTCACAGTTGCTAGAGGTTGTTATTTTCAGTTGCTATGGGTTGTTATTGTCCGTTTCTATGAATTTTCAATGACCGTTGTTAAGGATTGTTATTGATGGTTGCCAGAGGTTGTTGACTTTACTATTGTTAATGCTAATTGTTATTGTTATTTGCCGGGGGTCATTATTAACCGTTACTAGAAATTGTTATTGTGCATTGTTACGGTTTCTTAAGGATCATTACTAAGGTTTATTAAATCTTGTTAAGAGTTGAGGGTTATCTGTTGTTGAGGGTTATTATTGATAGTTTCTACACGCTGTTATTGACAGTTACTAGGAGTTGTTATTGTTCGTTGCTACGAATTCTTAATGGCCGTTGCTAAGGCTTGTTATTGATCGTTGCTAGAGGTTGTTCTCTTTAACATTGTTAATGTTAATTGTTATTGTTCTTTGCCAGGTGCTGTTATTGACCGTTACTAGAAGTTGTTATTATTCATTCCTACGGATTCTTAAAGATCATTGCTAAGGTTGGTTATTAACCATTATTTATTGTCTTTTGTTTATTATTTATAGTTATTGTCCTTTGCTAGTGGTCATTGTTTACAGTTCTTAGGGGTTGTTATTGACCGTTACTAGAAGTTGTTATTGTGCATTGCAACGCATTTCTAATAATCATTAATGTATATTGTTATTAATCATTGCTAAGAGTTGTTAACGAATATTCCTAATGTTGCTATTAGATCGTTGCTCGAATTCTTTATTAAATCTTGTTACGGTTGCTATAGGATTGCTTTCATAACTTTGCTATGGGTTATTAATGACAATTGCTAAAGATTGTGATTGATCGTTTCTGGAGATTGTTTTGTTTATTACATATCCTAGAGGTTGTTAATGACTGTTGCTAAGGATTGTTATTGATGGTTGCTGAAGGTTGATCTCTTTATTATTGTTAATGCTAATTGTTATTGTCGATTATTACCAATTGTTATTGTCAGTTGGTAAAGGTTATCATGGACCATTGCTAGAGGTTTTTACTGACTATTCCTCATTTTGTTATTGACCGTTACTGGCTGTTGTTATTCACCGTTGCTAAGAATTGATATTATAGAGCAGACCATTGCTAGATTGTCCATTGTTACGGGCTGTTATTGATCATTGTTGCTTAATGTTATTGAGCATTCCTAAAAGATCTTATCAACTTTTGTTAACGTGACTAGGGTTTTTTTATTGGTCGTTTATAGGGGTTGTTATTATTTGTTTCTATGAATTCTTATTTGAAATTGCTAGAAATCGTTATTGAGTATTCCTAATCTTGTTATTTCTCATTGCAAAGGATTGATATTGACCGAAGCTAGGGGTTGTTATTCACCATTGCTGAAAATTGTTATTGTCCTCTCTTAAGTGTGTTGCTCGTTGTTATTGTTTTTGATCGTTGCTACAGGATTTGATTAACGTTATGGTTGCTAGACGGTTATTTATTGACTGTTGTTGTGGATTGCTAAGAGTTGTCATTATCCGTTGCTACGGGTTATTGATCATTGTTGCTAATATTATTGGCCGTCTCTAGGGTTTTATTATTGACCATTGCTAAGTTTTTTTATTGTCCGTTGCTACGAGTTGTTACTATAGACCGTTCCTAGAAGTTGTTATTGTCCATTGCAAATAGTTGTTGATTGATGATCATTGCTAGATGTTATTGAGCATTGCTAGATGTTATTGAGCATTGCTAATGGTTTGTTATTGACCCTTGCTAAGAATTGTTATCGTGATGATTATTGAATTAGAACAAGGTTTATTTTTAAATTGTTTACCCTTCTAGATCCAAGCCGCACTGACGTTATCGCTGATTGTCGAGTGAGCAGTTCTCTTCTCTCCCAAGAGATGTGGCATTTCGACTCTCCTGAAAATGCGTTAAGCACTCGGTCATTGATGAATAAGCATCGTCTTCCGAATTTTCCATCACAAGTTCAAGAGAGGAATAGAGGCTTTCGAGCTCTTCACTCGTCCAGTTGTCCGTCAGCTGGATTGTTCTCGAAAGCAGATCCTGAATTTGGGCCTCTGTGAGTTTCTCAGAAGCACTCGATTTTGGAAGTACCTTTTGTCGCTTTGTTGCAGTGCCTTCGCCAGAAGCACTGTGCTCTCTTTTCACGCTCATTTCTGTTGGAAATTTAAAAAAAATTCCTTTTTGTTAAAAATCATTTCAAATTTTTCTATTTATTTTGCTTCAAATTTCGTACTTGATCTCGAGCTGCTCGTGGAATGGTCGGAACGCACTTTACTCAGCTTTGTTCTTCCTCTGGCCTCAGCTTTAGGCTTTCTTCTCGGCTGTAGATAGACGTCTTCTATCATTGCAAAATGATATCAAAAGATTAATAAATTGATAGAAAATATCTCTCAATATTGGATACTAATTTTTTTTTAACCAATTTTTAATTATTCAATTAATAACATTTTTCTCGAAGATTTTTTTATGAATGGATCTCACCAGTTGAAGATCTGTAGGAGAGATCATCTGCTACGGAATTTGCCTTCAGAAACAATTTTCGAAAGTAGGTCTGCCTTTCATTAACGCAAGGTGGTCGAAGCTCGTAAACCTCTCCTTGATGTATGTCAAATAAAGCTGTAATCTATTTAAATACATTGCATGAAAACCTTCTTGAAATTGAAGAAGTAACCAATTTTCCTCAAAAGTTATTGAAGTACAATTGATAAAAATAAAATATAACTTTTTTTTAAGAATATTTTTTTTGAAGTCAATAAAAAAAAAATATTTTTACAATGCTGATAATTTTTTAATTGAAAAATTTTAAACCTCGGGAGGCAAATTTGAGTGATCCCAAGAAGCTGTCGTGACAATTAACATGTGCACAGAGCGATCGAGTCCACGCAGAAGAGATGTAAAAACGACTCTTGCTGCTTCGTCGACCAATTCCCACCAAGCCATGATGTCAGGCACATATAATAATGACGGCAGTGTATGTCGTGCAGTCTTCACTTTCTAAAAAAAAAAATTATTTTTATAACACTTGCATAATTTCAGCCTTTTTCGATGCCTGTAAAGTAACATTTGTGACTCACAAAAAGTGATCGTCATAAATTACCGAAAATTTCCAGAAATTTTTGGATACGCTGAATTTTTATAAATTTTTTTATAAATTACCGGAAATTTCCAAGTTTTATATAATTTCCAATGTTTTATATATCATGAATTTGATTAATTTTCCAAATTTTTGAAAGTTTTTCACATTTATGTTTCAAATTTTTTTTAATTTAATTTAATTTGTCATAAATTTCAATAATTTTCGTAATTATCAAAAATTACCACAAATTACCGAAAGTTTCCGAATTTTTTTCAATTTTTATTAATTTTTCAAATTTTGAAAGTTTTCAAGATTTATGTTTCAAACATATTTTAATTCAATTTAATTCATAAATTTTAATGATTTTTATAATTATCACAAATTACCTCAAATTACCACAAATCACCACAAATTACCACAAATTTTGGAAATTTTTGGATACTCTGAATTTTCTTGAATATCCAGATTTTTCATGTTTTCAAAATTTCTAAAATTTTCAAAATTTATTGTAATTTTTTTAATTTACCATAAACGAATTCAGTAATTAGCCAAAATTACTATCAATTACTGGATGTTTCCGGAAATTTCTGAATGATCTATGAAATTTATTAATTTTCCAAATTTTGAAAGTTTTTCACATTTATGTTTCAAATTTTTTTAAATTTAATTTAATTTATCATAAATTTCAATAATTTTCGTAATTATCAAAAATTACGACAAATTACCGAAATTTTCTGATTTTTTTTCAATTTTTATTAATTTTTCAAATTTTGAAAGTTTTCAACATTTATGTTTCAAACATTGTTTAATTCAATTTAATTCATAAATTTAAATGATTTTTATAATTATAACAAATTACCACAAATTACCACAAATGACCGAAAATTTTGGAAATTTTTGGATACTCTGAATTTTCTTGAATATCCAGATTTTTCATGTTTTCAAAATTTTCAAAATTTATGGTAATTTTTTTAATTTACCATAAACGAATTCAGTAATTAGCCACAATTACTATAAATTACTGGATGTTTCCGAAAATTTTTTTAATGTTTGCATATTCTATGAAATGTATTAGTTTTCCAAATTTTGAAAGTTTTTCACATTTTGAAAGTTTTTCACATTTATGTTTCAATTTTTTTTTTAATTTCATATAATTTGTCATAAATTTCAATAATTTTCGTAATTATCAAAAATTACCACAAATTACCGAAAGTTTCCAAATTTTTTTTAATTTTTCAAATTTTGAAAGTTTTCAACATTTATGTTTCAAACATTTTTTAATTAAATTTAATTCATAAATTTGCCATAAATTTAAATGATTTTCATAATTATCATAAATTACCACGAAATACCGAAAATTTTGGAAATTTTTGGATACTTCGAATTTTCTTGAATTTCCAGATTTTTAATGTTTTCAAAATTTTCAAAATTTATGGTAATTTTTTTAATTTACCATAAAAGAATTCAGTAATTTATTTGCATTTATTTTAGATTTTATTTAATTTATAAATTTCCGAAAAAATTCTGTAATTTTGGTTGATTACGGAATTCTTTTCATATAAATTTATAAATCACCATACATTTTGCAAATTTTAGACATTTTAAAAACTTTAAAAATCCGAAAATTTAAGGAAATTCAGAGTATCCAAAAATTTCCGTAAACTTTTGGTAATTTGTGGTAATTTTTGATAATTACGGAAATTATTGAAATTTATGGCAAATTAAATAAAATTTAAAAAAATTTTGAAACACGAATGTGGGAAACTTTCATAAATTGGAAAAGGAATAAAATTTATAGTATATCCAAACGTTTGAAAAATGTCCAGAAATTTTAGGTAATTTATGGTAATTTATGTTAAATACGAAATTCTTTTATAGTAAATTTATAAATGAACCAAAAAATTTTGAAAATTTAAAAACTTTAAAAAATTGGAAATTTAAGGAAATTTTAGAAATTTTTGGATACTCTGAATTTCCTTAAATTTTCAGATCTTAAAAGTTTTTAAAATTTCTGAAATTTTCAAAATTTTGGTCATTCATAAATTTACCATAGAAGGATTTCGTATTTGACCAAAATTACCATAAATTACCGAGAATTTCTGGAAATTTTCTAAATGTTTGGATATAGTATGAATTTTATAAGTTTTCCACTTTTTGAAGGTTTTTCACATTTATGTTTGAAAATTTTTTTAATTTTCTTCCATTTATAAATTTCAATAATTTCCGTAATTATCAAAACTTACCAAAAATTACCAAAAGTTTCCGGAAATTTTGGAAATTCTTCATACGCTGAATTTCCTTAAATTTCTAAATTTTTAAAACTGAAATTTCTTAAAATTTCTAAATTTATAGTGATTTATAAATTTATTATAAAAGAATTCCGCAATTAACTAAAATTACCATAAATTACCGGAAATTTCCGGGTATTTTTAAAATGTGTTATATACTATGAATTTTATTAATTTTCCAAATCTTGAAAACTTTCAACATTTATGTTTCAAAATTTTTTCAAGTTTTATTCAATTCATAAATTTGCCATCAACATTTTCCGTAATTATGAAAAATTAACACAAATTACCGAAAATTTGGGAACGGTTCAGATACTGTGAATTTCCTTAAATTTTCAATTTCTTAAAGTTTTTAAAATTTCTAAAATTTCCAAAATTTTGGTCATTTAAAAATTTTCGTAAAAAAAGTATTTAACCAAAATTACCATAAATTACTGAAAATTTCTGGAAATTTTTAAAATGTTTGGTTATACTATGAATTTTCCAATTTTTGAAAGTTTTGCACATTTAAGTTTCAAACATTTTTAAAATTTTATTTAATTTAAAAATTTGCCATAAATTTCAATAATTTCCGTAACAAAAAGTGATTGTCATAAATTACCGAAAATTTCCAGAAATTTTTGGATACGCTAAATTCCCGTCAATTGCCAAATTTTTAAGACTTTGAAATTTAAAATATTTTTAAAATTTATGGCAATTTATAAATATACTATAAAAGAATTCCGTAATTAACCAAAATTACCATAAATTACCAGAAATTTCCAGGTATTTTAAAAATGTTTGGATATACTCTGAATTTCCTTAAATTTCCAGATTTTTAAAGTTTCTAAAATTTTCGAAATGTATGGTAATTTTTTTAATTTACCATAAAAGAAGTCAGTACTTAACCAAAATTACCAGAAATTACCAGAAATTTTTGGAAATTGTTTAAATTTTTGCATATACTATGAAATTTATTAATTTTCCAAATCTTGAAAGATTTTCCCGTTTATGTTCCAAAATTTTTTTAAATTTAATTTAATTTATAAATTTTCCATAAATTTCGAAAATTTCCGTAATTATAAAAAATTAAATTTCCAATTTTTGGAAAGTTTTTCACATTTATGTTTCACATTTTTTGTAAATTTTATTTAGTTTATAAATTTGCGAAAAATTTCAATAATTTCCATAATTATCCAGAATTACCACAAATTACCGAAAGTTTCCGGGTATTTTGGAAATTTTTGGATACTCTGAATGTCCTTAAATTTCCAGGCTCTTAAAGCTTTTAAAATTTCTAAGATTTTGAAAATGTATGGTAATTTATAAATTAATAATAAAACAATTCCGTAATTAACCAAAATTACCAAAAATTTCCGGGTATTTAAAAATTTTGTTATATACTATGAATTTTCCTTAATTTTCCAAATTTTGAAAGTATTTAACATTTATGTTTCAAAAATTTCAAAAATTCTATTCAATTTATAAATTTGCCATAAATTTCAATAATTTCCGTAATTATTAAAAATTACCACAAATTACCGAAAATTTGGGAAATTTTTGGTTACTGTGAATTCCCATAAATTTTCAGTTTTTTAAGTTTTTGAAATTTCTAAAATTTTCAAAGTTTTGTTCATTCATAAATTTACCATAAAAGAATTTCGTATTTAACCAAAATTACCATAAATTACCAAAAATTTCTGAAAATTCTTCTAATTATCAAAAATTACCACAAATTACGGGAAATTTTGGAAATTTTTGAATACTGTGAATTTCTTTAAATTTCCAGATTTTCAAAGTTTGAACAATTTTTAGAATTTTCAAAATTTATGGCAAATTATAAATTTATCATAAAAAAATTCTGTAATTAACCAAAATTACCATAAATTACGGGAAATTTACGGAAATTTTGAAAGCTTTTACAATTCTTGGAAATTTCTAAATTGGCCGTGAATTTTGCGAATTCGCGCAATTATCCAAAATTATCATAAATAAATTTAAATTTCCAATATATTGGTAATATATAAATGTGCCATAAATTTTGCAAAATTTCCGTAATTATCCAAAATTATCATAAATTACCGGAAATTCCTGCAATTTTTGGAAATTTGAGGATACTCCAAATTTTCTTAAATTTTTAGTAGTTTATAAATTAGCCATTCTCAAAATTTTTCTTAATTATCAAAAATTACCAATGATAAGCGAAAATTTCCGAAATTTCGGAAATGTTTGAATACTCTGAACTTCCGATATTTTCAAAAATATCCGTAATTATAAAAAAATTAACATTAATTTAAAAAATGTCCTGAATTATATAAAATTACCCTAAATTACCGAAAATTCCCGGAAATTTTGGAAATGTTTGGATAGTCTGAATTTCCATTAATTTCCAAATGTTGAAAAATTGAAAAAGTTTATAAATTCATAAATTTCCCATTACAATAAATTGACGAAAATTACCGAAAATTTCTGGGCGTTTTGGAAATATTTGCCTACTCTGAATTTCCTTAAATTTTCAAATGTTGAAAGAATAACATTTTTTATTAACTTATAAATTTCCGTAATTATCATAAATGACTATAAATAATCAAAAATTTCCGGAAATTTTGGAAATTCTTGGATACTCTAAATTTCCTTAAATTTCCAAATTTTAAATTTAAAAGAAATTTAAAATTTTGAAAATTTATGGTACTTTATGAATTTGCCATAATCTTCAAAAATTTTCGTAATTATCAAAAATTACCATAAACTGCCGGAAACTCGTGGATATTCCAAATTTCTTTAACTTTTCAAAATTTAAAAGTTTAAAATTTTTTAAAGTTTTAAATAAAAAAAAAATTTTAGTTACATTATAAATTTGCTATAAATTTCAAAAATTTCCGTATCTAATTATAAAAAATTACTATAAATTACCGAAAATTTCCGGACATTTTTAAAATGTGCAGATACTGTAAAATTCTGTAAATTTCGAAATTAAAAAAATTGTTGGAAATTTCAAAATTTTGTTGGTAATATATAAATTTTCTAGAAATTTCCAAAATTTCGCTGATTTTCATAATTTAAAAAATTACCAGAAATTCCCAAAAATTTCCGGAATTCATAGACATTTTTCGATACTCGGAATTTCCTTAAATTTTCTATTGATTTATAAATTTGCAACAAATCTTAAAAATTACCGTAATTATTAAAATTTACTATCAATTACCGAAAGTTTCCTAAAATTTCGGAAAATTTTTTTTAGTTTGTGAATATTTTGACTTTCAGTAAATTTCCAAAGTCTTGCAAATTTAAAAGTTAAACATTTTTTTTAATTGAAAAAATTTTCAAAATTCATGGTAGTTTATAAATTTCCAAAATTTCCGTAATTTCCGTAATCATTCAAAATTCAAATTCTAACAAATAAAGTTTCAAAAATACCAAAATTCTATTTAATGAAAATTTACTTACTTTATTTAAATTTTTCGAGACATTAAAAACAAATTCGTGGATTTTATGAAAGTGGAATAAAATAAAATAAATATTTTCGTAAAATTCTTGATCAAGAGCCTCTGAAAAGTACACGCATATAAAATTGAGCTAACCGTTCCGGTTGGCCCCTGACACATCAAAAAATATTTTTCAAAAATCACTTTTGAAAATTGCATCCTTATAGGAAATTTGATGTCTAATTTTTTTTCTCCTTCACAAAAGTTGAATGACTTTAATTTTTGAAAAAAGTTATTAATTTTTTTTTCAAGTTTATTTATTCCTGTGATTTCTGGCCCCCGCAGTTTCTCAGCGCGCAGGGCGAAAGACGGTTGCGACTCTCGCCTCCGAAGGGCCGCAGTGCGCAAGTACTCAGTCGAGTATATTGCGCAATATTATGCATTCCAACTGGAAACGGTTCAGGTGGCCCTGACTGTTTTTGTTTCGATTCCCTCGATTGAGTAATAAATCGCGTGCGTCCTAAACTATGACCCAAGACAGATTTATGTGTATGTTGTTGGAATCGTGTCAACGTAGTTATGTTACATATGTGATTACTCAGCGATAATTAAACGAAGCCTCGATTAGCGCAGGTGTAACCATAATAATATGTTTAGAATAGAAGGAAAAAAAATACTGAGAATAAATTTAAAATTCCCATTTTTTTACTCATTGTCATTTTATAAAAATAATAATAATTCCTTATCAACTTAATAATTTCTTTTTTTGTCAAATTTTGGCTCCCATCTACAAACAAAATTTTTTTAAAATAAAAATTATCATGGAATTCAGGTCAGTTAAATCGTACAAGGCAGAACTAATTCACGTAGCCTTACTAACGAGTCTTGTGAGTCAGTACGGGAAGAAACATAAAAAATCTAATTTTTATTTTATTAAGAAAAAAAGTTTTTTTTTTTAAATTAAATGCAGAACGAAAAATTATCGACCCTAATTCAATTAAAAAAATTTTCTTCAAAATTATGATGCTTGTGTTAAGTTTTCGGGTTAAGATTTCAAATTACACTGGAATCTCGATTTCAGTAAACTGTTTTTGTGCGTTCCTAGACCTGATGTCCTTCGCAGTTTTGTGATGGGGCTAGCGGATGGACCGATTAGAGACGATGCTCATTCAAGCGTGACAAACAGCATGCAGACCGCACTCTTAGCACATGAGTTGCATAAATCGAGGTTCCAGTATATTCTGATTCCGAATTCAGCTGTTTGCAAGAAATGTCGATTAATTTGTTAAAAATTGACAAAATGGTTGCATTTTCAAGAAAATCAATTAATTTTCGAACTAATAGTTGAATTTGCAACTGGAGAAGCTAAATGTTTAACCAAGCGTGAAATGATTAAATTTTTAGTTAAAAAAATTAGTTTTCAGTTTTTAAAAAAACTAATTTTTAAGCTGAAGAAATTAATTTTGAACCAAAAAGATTTATTATCTACCAAAAAAGAATAATTTTTAACAGAATACGTAAATTTTCAAACAAAAGGGTGAATAAGTCACCAAAAAGATTAATTTTCAAGGTTAATAGACTAAGTTTCAACAAAATACTGAAATATTCAAACAAATAGATTTCAACATTATTAATGCTAAATAGTTGCGGTTTTTTCTGAAAATTTTAATTTCTTGCCCACTTTTTACTTATTCGGACAATAATAATTAATGATAGCTAACAAACATAAATGTTTAAACACTTATTATGGTTTATAACTATCTTTTCGTAATTTTTCCGATTTTCTTCCACTTGTTAATTAGGTACAAATGTTGGGAATCCAACGGTGACCTCATATCTGACCTTGAACTCATTTTGAAGGTCATTCTGAGGTCAGCTTCGTTTTTTAAAATGAGCACCCCTATTTTTGGTACCAGAATGGAAAAGAGCAGGAAATTTTACGTTCAGGTGTGTATTTAGGTCAAGGGTTAATGTGACCTCTAGAGGTCACGCTGTCATAGGACCTGCCATAGATCCTCGTTGAAACTTACCCAGGGTCCTTGGTTCATTTTTTTCACTAATTTTGCACAATTCTTATGAGGTCCTATGAAAGCGTACTTTGACCTTTATTGGACATGTAGAGGTCACGTTAACCCTTGACCTAAACACATACCCGAACGTAAAATTTCCTGCTCTTTTTGATTCTGGCACCAAAAATAGGGGTTTCCATTAAATAAACACAAAGCTGACCTTGAAATGACCTTGGAAAGGAGACTCAAGGTCAAATCCAAGGTCACCGTTGGATTCTCGTTGAAAGTTACCTAGAGGTTAAACTACCTAATGGAAAAAAATAAAGCTGAACTTAGAATGATCTTGAAGATTGGCTTTTTTTCAACAAACCACAGAGATTTCTGGGGGTATTCATACTTTTTCAAGGTCAAATTGATTTTTTTAAATAGGAACCTATTTTTGATCCCGGGAATTGCGAGAGCAGGAAAATTTTGCATCCAGATATGAACTTGACCAATCGAAAATTTGACCTGGGAAGGTCATGTCAAGGTCAAACAACGTGCAGCTGGCTGACTCCACTTGCAGGCATTTTTGAAGAAAATGTCTAACACAAGAGCTGTAGCATTTTCGATCCCTGATGGATTGGAGACTTTGACCTTGCCATGACCTTCCAAGGTCAAATTTGAGACTATTAATGGTCATATATGGATGTAAAATTTTCCTCTTTCTCAGTTCCCGGGGTCAAAAATAGGGGTTCCTATTTAAAAAAATCAATTTGACCTAAGAATGACCATGAAGGTCAAGGTCAAGGTCACCATTCAATTGGCGTCAAAAATGCTACAACTCTTGCGCTGACCATTTCCTTCAAAAATGCATACCAGTCGAGTTATCCTGCTGTACGTTGTTTGACCTTGTCATGACATTTCAAGGTCAAATTTTCGATTGGTCAAGATCATAACTGGACATACAATTTTTTGCTCTCTCCGTTCCTGGGATCAAAAAAAGGGGTTCCGATTTAAAAAAATCAATTCGACCTTGAACTGACAGTGAAGGTCATGGTCAAGGTCAAGGTCACCATTCGATTGCGCGATAAAAATGCTACAAATTTTGTGTTGGTCTTATTTTCTGAAAACGGTCCCTTTCAGAAAAAACGGCAACTATCTAGCATTGCTACAGGAGAAAATGATATAAACAATTGTTTATTTAAAAAATTGTATTTATTAAATTTTACTAATTAATGAGTCGCCCTCAGCGAAAAGTGAACAAAAATTGGAATATTTCAGGAAAAAACCGCACATTCCTGGCATTAATGAAAGAGAATGTTATTTAAAATAATAATCAATTGTTTAAACAATTATGTTTGTTAACTTTAATTAATTATTACCTTACTCTGATTGAGAATTTTTTTAAAAAGTTGGAAACTTTAGAAAAAAAATGCAACTTTCTAGCATTATTCTGAGAGAATATTATTATAAATAATAATAAATTATTTGGAAAATTGTTTCTGCTAAATATAATTGATTATTGCCTCGCTCTGATCGAAAAGTCGAAAATAAGTTGAAAAATTCGAGAAAAAAAACCGGGAAGACAGTAATATCAAAAATATTATTTTTGAAAGAAAGAATAATATTTTCAAAATTTGCCGAATTCAGTTTTCAACTTTTTTTTGACACTTAAGCAAATGCAATTTTACGTTTTGGTCTCTGTTCAAAATTTCTGTGTTAAATTTATATTTTTAATAAACTAATGTTGCACCAATAAATCAAAGCTACTGCAGTGGATTTAAGTGGAATATTCTGAAAAATTTTCTATAAAATTTCTCATAATTTGGACATTTATTCTTTAATTTTCAATTTTTTAATTCAAATAACATATCGTTGGAATCGTTATAATTCGAAGATTTCTAATAATATATTTATAAATTACCAAGTGCTAAATTAAAAAAATGTTATTTTCCCAATTTTAGTCCTTATTAGGTACAAAGGACTCCCGCTGACCAGGCTCGGCGGCAGCCGTTCGGCTGAGCGAGGGCAAGCCGCGTAGTGGGGGAACCGTTCGCAGGTAGCCAGGGCGGAATTTACGATCGCCCTAAAATTGTATAGCGTTTAGTGGGAAATTTGGGATTTCTAAATTTTCTAGAATTTCAAGTATTCAAATAATAGAGTTTACAATGAGTTTATTTCAGTTCCTAAAGGTAAGGATGGTAGACCTGGTCAACTTGGACTTGTGAAAATGCTATCAGAAAAATGTTTTCTTGAATCAAAATTTGTCTTAATTCATATCATTGGAAGAAACAAATTTTTTGCTTCAATTAAAAAACGTTTCATTAAATTTTATTGAATGGAAAATATTTGCCTTATCTTTTGAAACAAATAAGTTGTTTAGTGAAATTTGTTTTATTAAAGCAAAAAATTGTTTACAATCTGTTTATTTAACTTTTTTTAATTGAATGATTAGGTTCAAAGGACTCCCGCTGACCAGGCTCGACGGCAGCAGTTCGGCTGAGTGAGAGGAAGCCGTGTAGTGGGGGAACCGTTGGCTGAGTTTCAGCCCGAAAACATGAAATTTCAACCAAAAAGTTAATTTTTAATCAAATAGTAGAATTTTCAACTAAAATAATGAATCCTTAAGCAAAAAAGATGAATTCTTAACGAAAAATATAATATTCGATATCACAAAAAAATATTTTAAGTTGAAATTAAAAAAAAGTTGGATTCAAGCAAAAACGGCGGATTAGCAACAAAATATTTGTTTTATGTTATGATTTTCACCAAATAAAATGTATTAAATAATTTGATGTTAATTGTTTTTTGTACACTGGTATGAAAGCAATATTTTTTTAATATTGAATTTTTTTATAAATTGTTTAAAAAATTGCTTTCAAGCTCCGCTGGGATCCGAAAAAAAATATGTGAAGAAATTAATCTCGTATCTCCATAGCTTGTGGGGAAGAGCATCAGACCGGCAATCTGAAAGACCTGGGTTCGGATCCCAGCGGAGAAATTTTTTTACAACTTAGAAATTAAAATTCAGAAAATATTGATTTTAGACCAGTAGACAAAAAAAAATTATTATCAAATTATTTTGAACGAAATAGTTGAATCCTCAACCAAATAAATGAATTTATAGTCATAATTTGTCATTCTTGAAATCTTTTCAAAACCTTATAAACTCTCTGAAATATTTTTGAAATCTTTTGAAATCTTCCTAAAAAATTTTTAATCGTTCCAAATGTTAGAATTTTTTTGAAATCTTTGAAATCTGGTGTACTATAACTTTTGTGAAATCTTAAAAAAAAATTAATGTTTATGAAATAATAATGAAATTTTTTTAAAATCTTTTTAACAAAATTTAAAATCTTTGAAATTTTTTGAAATCTTTGAAATCTG
>CAKNXH010062984.1:0-13026 GCA_932178445.1 Andricus quercusramuli | reverse complement strand
ATCCAGATTCGGCGCACATCTGTTGCAAACTTCCTCTTTACTTTGGCCCAACATGTTTGAATAGGAAAAGACAGAGTCTGGCCCAGCAAAGGTGCATCACTAGGCCCTCTGCGACTTTTACTTGGGCGAAACATGTTTTGAGAGGAAAAGCCAGAGTTCAGCTCAGTCTCGGCGCACTGCTGTTCACAACGTTGTCTTTACTTAGGCTAAACATGTTTTAATGAGAAAAGCAGAAGTCTGGCCCAGCAAGGGCGCATCACTGGGTCCATTGTGACTTTTACTACGGCAAACTATGTTTCAGGAGAAAGAGCCAGTGTTTGGCATAGACTCAGCGCACTGCTATTCCAAGCTTCGACTTTACCTTAGCTAAACATGTTTTAATAGGAAAAGCCAAGCTCTGGCCCAGCTAAGGTGCATCGCTAAGCCTAGTGATACTTTTACTACGGCAAACGATGTTCTAAGGAGAAAAGCCAGACTTTGGCTCAGTATCGTCGCTCTGCAGTTCCAAACTTCGTATTTAATTTTGCTGAACATGTTTTAATAGTAAAAGCCAGATTCTTGCCCAGCCAAGGCGCATCACTGTGCCCAGTGTGACTTTTACTAGGACAAACTATGTTTCAAGAGGAAGAGCCAGAGATTGGTTTAGACTCGGCGTACCTCTGTTGCAAACTTCTCCTCACTTTGGCTAAACATGTTTGAATAGGAAAAGACAGATTCTGGCCCAGCAAAGGTGCATCACTGGGACCACTTGGACTCTTATTTGGGCAAACCATGTTTTGAGAGGAAAAGCCAGAGTTCGGCTCATTCTCGGCGCACTGCTCTTCCAAACTTCATCTTTACTTAGGCTAAACATGTTTGGATAGGAAAAGCGAGAGTCTGGCGCAGCAAGGGCGCTTCACTGGCCCCACTGTGACTTTTGTTACGGCTAACCATGTTTTAAGAGGCAGAGACAGAGTCATGCCCAGAAAGTGTGCATCACTGGACCCAGTATGACTTTTACGACGGAAAACTATGATTAAAGAGGAAAAGCCAGAGTTCGGCTCAGTCTAGGCGCTCTGCTGTTCCAAACTTCGTATTTACCTTGGCTAAATATGTCTCAATAGGAAAAGCCAAGCTCTGTCCAGGCAAAGGCGCATTACTGAGCCCAGTGTGACTTTGACTATGGCAAACTATGTTTTGAGAGAAAGAGCCAGAGTTTGAGTCAGACTCGGCCCACTGCTGTTCCAAACTTCATCTTTAGTTGGGCTGAACATGTTGGAATAGGAAAAGCTAGAGTGTGGCCCAGCAAATGCGCATCACTAAGCCCAGTGTGACTTTTACGACGGCAAACCATGTTTTCAGAGAAAAAGTCTCAGTTCGGCCCAGTCTCGGCGTACTGCTGTTCAAAACTTCGTCTTTACTTTGGCTAAACATATTTTAATAGGAAAATCCGAGGTCCGGCCGAGCAAAGGCGCATCACTAATCCCATTGAGAATTTTTATACGGCAAACCGTGTTTCAGTAGGAAAAGCCAGAGCTCGGCCCATTCTCGGCGCTCTGCTGTTCCAAACTTGGTATTCACTTTCGCTAAAACTGTTGGAATAGGAAAAGCCTGGAGTGTGGCCCAGCAAAGGCGCATCACTGAGTCCAGTCTGACTTTTACTATGGCAAATCATGTTTCAGTAGGAAAAGCCAGAGTTGGGCCGAGTCTCGGCGTTCTGCTGTTCCAAACTTCATCTTTACTTTGGCTAATTTTGTTTTGATGGAAAAAGCCCAAGTCGAACCCAGCAATGGCGCATCACTGGGACCAGTGTGACTTTTACTACGGCAAGTCATTTTTCCATAGGAAAAGCCAGAGTTCGGCCCAGTCTCGCCCCACTGTTGTTCCAAACTTCGTCTTTACTTTGGCTAAACATGTCTTAATAGGGAACGCCGGAGCCTGGCCCAGTAAAGGCGCATCACTGGGTCCAGTTTGGCTTTTACTACGGCAAACTATGTTTCAAGAGGAAGAGCCAGAGTTTGGCCCAGACTCTGCGCACTGCTGTTCCAAACTTCGTCTTCACTTTGGCTAAACATGTCTTAATAGGGAAAGCGAGAGTCTGGCCCAGCAAAGTGACTAGTACTACGGTAAACCATGTTTTAAGAGGAAGAACCAGAGTTTGGCCCAGATTCGGCGCACTGCTGTTCCAAACTTCGTCTTCACTTTGGCTTAACATGTTTCAATAGGAAAAGCCAAGCTCTGGCCCAGCAAAGGCGCATCACTGAGCCTACTGTGACTTTTACTACGGCAAACCCTGTTTTAAGAGGAAAAGCTAGAGTTCGGCCCACTCTCGGCGCACTCCTGTTCCAGATTTTGTCTTTGCTTTGGCTAAACATGTTTTATTAGAAAAATCCAGAGTCTGGCCCAGCAAAGGCGCATCACTGGGCCCAGTGTGACTTTTACTACGGCAAACTATGTTTTGAGACAACGAGCCAGAGTTTGGCCCAGACTCGGCGCACTACTGTTCCGAACTTCGTCTTTGCTTTGTCTAAACATATTTCAATAGGAAAGGCCAAGGTCTGGCCCAGAAAAGGCGTATCGCTGGGCCCATTATGACTTTTACTACGGTTAACTATGTTTCAGTAGGAAAAGCCAGAGTTCGGTCCAGTTTCTTTACTTTGGCTAAACTTGTTTTAATACGAAATGCCAGAGTTTGGCCCAGACTCGGCACATTGCTGATCCAAACTTGGTCTTTACTTTGGCTAAACATGTTTTAATAGGAAAAGCCAAGGTCTGACCCAGCAAAGGCGCATCTCTGGGCCCATTGTGACTTTCACTAGGGCAAATCATGCTTTAAGGGGAAGAGCCAGAGTTTGGTCCAGACTCAGGACACTGCTGTTTAAAACTTCGTCTTTACTTTGGCTGAACATGTTCCAACAGGAAAAGCCAAGCTCTGGCCAAACAGAGGCTCATAACTGAGCCCAGTGTGATTTTTACTACGGCAAGCCATGTTTTAAGAGGAAAGGCCAGAGTTTGGCTTTGCATACCGCAGTTACACATCCAGCTATGGCCTAATACTGGCAGCCGAATTCTGGCTACATTTTTGCTTGTCCTGGGCCAATGTTGGGCCTTATTGGAATTCACACTTGGGCAGTTTCAGAGACCAAAAAGAAAGGTCGAGTTCGTTAACCAGCTATTTTCGATACAAATTCAAAAAGTTAGAGAATTTTAAACATTTTTTAAACCACCTTTTGCGAATCTTAGAAATTTCATGAACGGCTTCCAGTAGCACTAAAAATATCGAACAATTTATCCCTACGCCTTTTTACGATGGAAATAAAATTGTCTCTAGACTATCAATAGTTATAGCGGTGTTAGCAATCATAAACAAGCACAACCTAGACGTTGCCAATTAGACATTAAAACAGCATTTTCAAATGGAATATTAGAAGAGGGAATTTATATGGAAATACCAGAAGGATTAGAGTCTTATGATAAGACTGGAGAAACAAAAGTGTGCAAATTAAAGCGAGCATTGTATGGCCGAAACATTACCTGAATTTGACTATTAGAAGGGATAGAGAAAATAAAGTCATGACGATAAACCAAAAAGAATACATAGAGAATATGTTATAGAAGTTCAATATGAGTGAGAGCAAATCGCAAGAGACCCTCATTTTAACCATACAGGCAACAAATAGGCTTGATAAAAGAAGAGATGAAAACATAAACTTAGATGTCACTGAAAAGAAGGTTAATGTCCCATTTAGAGAGGCTATAGGTAGTTTGCTGTACTTGGCTGGATCTACCAGACCAGATATAGCATACGCGGTAAATTGCTTAGCCAGAAAACAATTAAACCCAACTAAAGATAACTGGAAAAGTGTGAAAAGAGTTTTTAGATATCTTAGAGGAGCAAGCGAATTGGGTTTAACCTACAGAGCTGCATCTGAAACCTTAGAAGCCAAGACAGATGCTAGTTTTAGAGATTGGGAGGACTCGACTTCAACCAGCGGATATGTACTCAGATTGTTTGGGGATCCGGTAGTTTTGAGGAGTCACAAACAATCTTATGTTACGCTTTCAACTTGCTAAGCCGAATACTTGTCAATGAGTGAGGCGTGTCAGGAACTGATCTCGTTAGATAAAGCGATTAGAGATATCTTAGGGAAAACCCTATTTCCTGCTCAAATCTGGTGCGACAACCAATCGGCTGGAGATTGTACTAAAAAAGAAGGGAGCCACAAGCTTAAGAATTTTGATGACCATTAGAAGATGAAAACATTATTTAGAGCAACGAGAAAAATCCGGGTATAAGAAGCATATGGCTGACACTCATTGTGATTATATCAAGACTTGCGGAGAGTCCAATAGAGTCAATGTTAGATGGAACCCTACAAAGGAAAGCATCGCCAACATAATGACCAAACTGCTACCATTAGAAACAAACAAATACCTTAGAGATGAGATGCTGAACACAATCTAGACGAGAAGAAACAATAGAAAGTATTTGCTAAAATTCAAATAATCTTTTTTTTAAACCCAAACAGATATTGAGAGGAATTAGAGAGGACCAACTGAAGAGTTGGCTGTTACGGAGGTTGAACGGCTGAGATTGACACGTCAATTATGATTTAAAAAAAACATTATTGACTGATAATTTTAACCACTGTATGCGGATATAAGCATAGCATTAATTTTGTTCGAATTAAATATTTGTAAGAACTATATATAGTTTAGAGATTAGACGATTCAGAGGTTAGACACGTTTTTTGTTTTATATGTATAGTATGTATATATATATATATATATAATTAAAAAAAAAGTTAAACACACATATGTCCACGTCTCTAAACCGTGGGATGGGTGGTCATAGGCCACGACGAAATCACAACGACAGGCCGGCGAAATCCTCGTGTGTCTTGAGGACACAAAACGACCCAAGGATGACAGCCTTCTGCATCCATGTCGCAAGTGCCTTGGCATATTTTTGAAAGCGGGTATAGCTTTAAGGTTACGAACCAGTTATAATTTCGCACCTCCGAGAACAGCTATTACAAGGACAATTACTCGTAATGAATATTTTGGGTACAGTCGTTGCAGCTCTCTTTTAAGGTCTTGATACCTCTCCTCTTTTTCTTTCTCCTTTGCAGTGATGTTGTATTCGGACGTAGCCGAGAATTCGATCACGAATATAGTTCGTTTCTCGAAGTCTTGGAGAACAATGTCAAGCCTCGAATGCGCAACGGAGACTGCTGCCCGAAAATCGTAGTTCCAGAAAATCTGGCAATTCTCGTTTCGAACAATTGACTCTATATCCCTTGGAGCGATCGACAGGGCAGGGTCGCGACCAACACCGTAAGAGCGACAAGGGTGGTAATAAAGTACTCTTACAGCCGCATTATGTCTATAGATATACGCTGTTCCTGCGTGGGTCGGACACCCCGATAGTATGTGTTCTAGGTACTCAGCGTGTGCATGACACGCTCTGCACCTATCACTGGGAACTTCTTGACATAAAATGCGGGCGCGATATGCTAAGGTGGAGATTACACTGTCCTGGCATGCGAAAATAAAGCCCTCTGTACCTGAATTGAGCCCTGATGACTTGAGGAAAGCAAAAGTTTGCTCCTTCGACAAGGACTGTTTTTCTACATTTCTGTGAAAGTTTCCGTGCATATGCTTGTCGAGTAGCTCTTGGTGAAATTTTCTAACCTCTGCTTTCTTTACTTCGGCTTTTAGACGTGAAGCATCTAGATGGAGTAATGCACTTTCTTCACTTCTGATGTTAAAATTCAGGCCAAGGGTCTCGGCAGCTTGCTCCGCGGCTTTGTAAAGGAACGCTCTTCCGCCAATCATCTCGTGGTTGCTGACCATCTTTAGGAGAGGATCTCTGCCATTCGCAACTATGTAGGATGTACTTATAACAATTCGGTTATGAAGACACTGGAGATTCAGAAGTCCGCGTCGGCCTTGACGGCGTGAAATGTATAATCGCGGAAATGTCAAATTGATATGCAAGCTTTCATGCATATGCATGATCTTACGCGTGGTGACATCAAGGGCATTAAGCTCATTCTTCGTCCATTGAACCACCCCAAAAGAGTAAAATGGAACCGGGACGGCAAGCATGTTAGTCGCAGATACTTTGTTCAACGCCGACAGATTGGAAGACCAAATCTGTCGAAGAAGATGCTTGTATCTGCTTCGGAGAGAATCCTTCACTGATGTTACGTCCTGAATGCGGCTTTGAGGCACGCCCAGGTATGTATAGGTCTATCCAGTGTTAAGATGTCTAATAACACTTATATCAACAAGCTCAGGGTCCTTGGGAACGCCAGTTATCTTTCCTTTCTTCAAATGAATTTTGGCACACTTGTCCAAACCAAAGTCCATCCCAATATCTCCTGTGTAGTTCTTGACGATATTTATAGCAGTTCGAAGTTTGCTTTTACCATCGGCATAGATCTTCAGGTCATCCATGTAAAAAACATGAGTGACCTTATGCTCACGCTGATTATATCCCCTTGAAAGACGCCCCTCTGGAAGGTGACATTGTCCGCGTCAGACGATAATTCCTAGATGAGAAGGTAAATCTAGTTTTCCAAAGAGGCAACAATCTCTCTATGCGTCTCACTATGTGTGGATGTACCTTCAAGCTTTCCAACAGACAGATGATAAGTCTATGAGAGGTTGAATCGAAAGCTTTCCGGTAGTCAATACAGGCCATTGAGAGGATGCGTTGATGGACTGCAGCGTCTTTACAGACACACCTGTCAATCAGCAGGTTCTCTCGACAGCCTGCTACACCTTTTTTCGAGCCACGTTGTTCGTACATCTCTCGCAATACGGGCTCGATTCGTCGAACAATCCTGTTGTTAAGGACAGCTGTACAGATCTTATACAGGGTGCTCAAACAAGTTATTGGCCTGTAATTCTCTGGTTTGGACAAGTTGCCTTTTTGCGGTAGGAGTATAGTGCGTCCTAACACCAGCCACTGCGGAATGGGCGTCTCCGAACTTTAAATATGAGGGGAATATGCGGGCCAAATGTTGGTGTATAGAAGTAATCTTCTTCCACCAAAAGTTCTTGATACAATCTGGTCCAGCACCGGGAAAGTTCTTCGTGCCTCTAAGTGCTTTTTTCACCTCTTCGGCAGTGACTGATGGGCACTCTTCCTCAGATTTTATGAGGCTGTCGCAAAACTCCTTGAAGCGGATGATATTGTCAGTATCTTCTTTCAAGTCTAGTGTTTTCGGGATCTTGTACACCTCTCTCCAAAAAGTCTCTACCTCCTTGGGCTTGGGTGGATTTTTTACAAAAACAGAGGGATCACTCCTTGCGTCAGATAACAGCCTTATTTTGTCAACAATATGCTGCTTGAGTGTCAGCAGCTTTGACTTGTTTAGTATGTGATTCAAGATCCTTAGTTCTTGGGCGAACTTTCAAACCCTTCCAGATGGCGCCACCGACAAAGGTAGGGTTCTGTTCCGTGCTAAGTTACCGACACCAACAGATGGTGCCACTGATAAAGGAAGGCTTCATTTCCGTGCTAAGTTACCTGCAGTCGGTCAAAATTCGGGTTGGTAATGGTGATTTCTGCTAAGTTAACATTATAAGGTTCTGTTCTGTGCTAAGTGATCATTTATCGGTGAAACCGTTTCTTACCATCAGTCGGTAAAGCAGGTAAGTCGGTAACTTTTTATATTAGCATTTTACCATAGGTCAGTAAGGTAGGGAGTTACATTACCATCAGTCGGTAAAACAGGGAGGTTGGTAACTTTTTTAGATTATCATTTAACCCTCGGTCGGTAAGATAGGGATACTTATCATAACTCAAACTAATTAACAAATATGAAGAACATTGGTTAAACATTAAAATTTGACTTATTTATTTTTTAATTTTCACATTTTATTCAAAATTTTTAAATTGTGGGATACTGTAGCCCGCAGTCAATCGGACTTCTCTTTCTACCATGTCAGATAGAAACGAGATACATGAGAATTCAAAAAAATCGTTTCCGGGGGGATTCCAGCCAAGGAGAAAAGGCGGTGGTTTTTAGTCGGTCGTTGGTAGCATCACTATAATGGTCAAATTAAGATCTTTATATATTCACTTATATTCAGATCATTGTAGTGATGATATCAATATCCCGACACTACCGAGAAGTGCGGACCCTTCTCGGTGTGTGTTAGCACATTTTCCACATTCCCTCGTAAAAAAAAAAGAAAAATCATCATCATCATCATCCCAAGGACCTCCGCAGTTGTCTGCGGGGAAGGGCAGGTATTACCCCTACTTGGCGCGTCCCCGGGTGGCGGATAGGGGAATGCTCGCTGGAAACAGAGGATAGGGCTGAAATAAAATAGGCCCCGCGGACAAAACACACTGGGTGAAGGATACACCGAGAAAAAACCACGATTGTTTCCTGCTGTGGCCCACTGGGAGTGCTCCGAACCACGTCCGCCTAACCCGCTGACGTGGCGAGGGGCTGATGTGTGCTTGCACTGCCGAGGTGTCAGCTGCAGCAGGGATCAGAAGCCAGCCCCTTCGGGCCTTGATCAGGGAGTGCATGGTGGCTGCAGAGGTCGGAATCTGCAGTGCCCCGGGCGAGTTCCAGTCCGTCCGTGTTTTTCCGGGACTGGTTAAACGAAGGCTGGGCCCCAGGGAACTGGGGTAGGACTTAGGTCCGAGGGTATACCCGTTCCCAGCTATTTCGTCCCGCCCCTCCACGCACGATGCGCTGGCAAATGTTCATGGCACCCACAAATACCCAAAAACCCCCCCAGAACGAGAACGGAGCGGCCTCCAGTCAATCCAAGGAGCCAACGCTGAAGGAGAAGTGCCTACCAGCTGAAACAAGCATCGACAAGATGCTGCAACAGATGTTGGCTACACTGGCCATCATGCAGGAAGCTGCGGACAGACAGAAGAATGTCAATACCGACATCAAGGACGGAGTTCCGAAACTGAAAGAAGCAGTAGAGGTAATCCAAAGCATCATGGAGAAGAAGAAGAAAGCGCAATCGAGCATTCTGAACCTGGCGGGGAGACAGGTTCAAAGAAGCTCAAGCACTCCGCGACGGAGTAGCAGCAAAAGAACAGCCTCAAGCCCAGCGGAAAATGAGGGTGCTAATCCGTTGGAGAAGAGAAAAAATGATCTTGCGTCGCCACCTGCGTGGACAGAGGTGATGAGGAAAAAGAAGTCTTCACGAAAGGAAAAACCGACGCAAGCCGAGGGGCAGGCAAGTAATAAAGGAAGGGAGAAGAAAGATAAGAAGGGTAAAACCAGACGAAGTAAGAGAGAACGCCTGGGAGCGGTATTAATAAAACCCGCGGAAGGGAAATCATACGCTGATGTGCTGCGTGACATCAAGTCCAAGATTAAGCCAGAGGATACGGAGACGGTGATCCGCTCCATCCGTAAAACGAGGGAGGGAAGTGTTCTTCTGGAACTTGTAAAGCTTACGAAGGATGCGCAAGCCTTCGCCAACGCAGTAGAAGAGAAAATAGGCGAAGCCGGCAAGGTCAAGAACATGGTGCCGAGGACTACGCTAGAGCTTATGGATCTTGATGCCGTGACAACGAAGGATGATGTCGAAGAGGCACTGAAGAACAGCCTTGGAGATCACGGAGACATCAGGGTCACGGTCACCAAACCGAACAGGTGGGGGCAAGTCCTGGCTTTCGCCGAAATGAGCGAACAAGAGGCCAGCAAGCTACTGGAAACTTCTCACATTAAAGTGGGATGGGTCAGTAGCAGAATAAGGCAGAGTATCCGAGTAGTTCGCTGCTACAAGTGCCTTGGTTACGGGCACCAATCCAGAAGTTGCAAAGGACCAGATCGTAGCAACGTCTGCTACATATGTGGTACTGAAGGTCACAAGGCAGCCACCTGCACCGCAGAACCTTCCTGTGTGCTATGCGCTGCATTGCAAGAGGCAGACAATAGGTTAGATCATGTTCCTGGATCAGGGGCCTGCAAGATCTTCAGAGAAGAACTTAGCAAGGCCAGAAAGACCCAATCATGATCAGGGTTCTTCAAACGAACATGAACAGAAGTAAAACGGCCAACGATCTTCTCACACATCTCAAACGCAAAGGGGAGGTTGATCTGGTTGTAATAAGCGAACAATATACAAATAGGAATATTCCAACATGGTTCTCAGATACACTGAACACCGCAGCCATATGGATAACAAATCCCAAAATAGGGTTTGTGGATGAGCATGGCTCCGGAGAAGGTTTCGTGTGGGTGAGCATTAAAAACGTCACATACGTCAGTTGCTACCTTACCCCAAACGAAGGAATACAGGAATTCCAACAAAAACTGGATCTCCTGGAAGATGTGGTACGCGGCAAGAAAGGGAAGACGATGGTGGCAGGCGACTTCAACGCGAAAGCTATCGAATGGGGTATGCCAAAAACCGATACAAGAGGAAAGCGGATATTGGAAATGGCTGCTAGACTGCAGTTGATAGTCCTAAATACAGGAAGGATCACGACCTTCAGACGCCCAGGATGCAGGGAATCCATATTGGATATTACCTTTGCCTCGGAAAGCTTGGCCTCCCTCACTAAAAACTGGAAAGTACTGGAGGATTATACTGGGAGTGACCATCAGTATATCTATTTAGAGGTGGGAGAAAAACCGAGGGTCAACCAGCATCAAAGTAAGTGAGTTGGATGGAATGTCTCCAAAATGGACGAAGGCAAACTAGCCCGAGTGATGACAGAAGGTGGTGAACGCCTTAAAACATTACTCGGCAGTGCAGAAGACCCACAAGGAATGGAGAGACTTGTCCAGGAGACGATGAATCTCATGCATCGAGCCTGTAACGAAGCAATGCCGCGACGAAAACAACGCGAAAACCGATACCCCAACTATTGGTGGAATCAGGAAATTGCGGATCTCAGGAGGCACTGCCTACAGAGCAGAAGAAAAGCCACCCGCATAAGGAAGCGAGATGCTGTTGAGGCGGGTAAAAGATTAGCAGACTTCAAGAACGCCAAAAAAGAGCTACGCAGAGCTATCGATACCAGTAAGGCACAGAGCTGGAAGGGATTGGTCCAAGAAGTGGATAATGACCCCTGGGGCTTGGGATATAAGCTGGTGACAAGGAAGCTCGGAGCACTATCCTCGTGTGCTGATATGGAAGCCGAGGTAATGCAGACGATAGTCGACGGACTTTTCCCCAATCATCCGACGAGGGGAGTGGGCAACGACGACACGGATGTAGCCGATTCGCCACACTTCAGCGAAGAGGAGCTGACGGTAGCAGTGCGCTCCTTGCAAAATAGGAAAGCACCAGGACCAGATGGCATACCAGTGGAGGCGTTAAAAGTAGTAGCCCGCAACAGTCCGCAGGTCCTACTTGATATGTTCAACTGCTGCCTAAAAGAAGGAATTTTTCCTGAAAAATGGAAAATGCAGCGATTGGTGCTCATCAGCAAAAACAAGGGAGACCCAAAAACACCAGGAGCCTACAGACCGCTGTGTATGCTAAACACAGCAGGCAAGCTCTTCGAAAAGATGCTGAAACCTCGCCTAATGACAGCTATACAGGCAGCTGGAGATCTGTCTGAGAGGCAGTACGGGTTCAGGAGAGGACGCTCTACGGTACACGCTATCCGAGAAATAGTGAATACGGTGAACCAGGCTCAAGAATGAAACCATGCCACTAGAAGGATCGTCCTTCTGGCCACGTTGGATGTTAGAAATGCATTCAACTCGGCCAGATGGAGCGATATGATAGAGGCACTAGAGGAGTTTCAAGTACCGAAGTACCTGGTGCGCATGCTCAAGAGCTACCTGAGCGACAGAGTCCTGATGTACAACACCACGGAAGGACCAAAGACAAGGAGGGTGACGGCCGGAGCTGCCCAGGGATCGATCCTAGGACCTGATCTCTGGAACATCTCCTACGACGGAATCCTACGAATGGAGATGCCAGACGGGACATATCTGTCCGGATATGCCGATGACATCTTGACAGTGATTGTGGCACGGGACATGGACCAAATCCAGTGGAAGCTGAACCAGGTCATGCGCCGGGTGATGAGATGGATGGAAAACCATGGGCTCGATCTGGCAATGGAGAAAACCGAGTTGGTTCTGATCACCAGGAAGCGGATACCAACTGTGGTACCAATGCAGGTAGGCTCGAAGCAGATATATACGAAACCCGTGGTTAAACACCTCGGGCTGAATATAGACACAAAGCCTACATACTGGGAGCACATAAGGCAAGCGGCAGACAAGGCATCAGCAGTAACGTCAGCCCTAAGTAGGCTTATGGTGAATGTGAACGGGCCAAGACCAAGCAAGAGACGGCTGCTGATGTCAGTCGCGCAGTCTATCTTGCTCTATGGAAGTGAGATCTGGGCTGATGCTTTGAAAGTTAAGAAGTATCGACACCGGATGGCATCAGTACAGAAGACAGGAGTGCAAAGAATCATCTCGTCTTATCGCACAGTTTCAGAACCGGCCACAATGGTCATCGCGGGAGTGATCCCCATAGATCTGCTGGCATCTGAGAGAAAACTTATATTCGAGACATCGTCGGATGTCGAAAAGAAGACCGCGAAAGCAGAAGCCAGAACTTTAACGATGGAGCGATGGCAACAACAGTGGGAGAGAGATAACAGAGCACGATGGACGGCAAGACTAATACCGAAACTCGGTGTTTGGATTGACCGTAACCATGGCGAAGTTAATTATTACCTCACGCAATTTCTCTCGGGGCATGGCTACTTTCAAGCCTACCTGCATCGAGTGGGGAAAGTGGGAAGTCCAGACTGTGTGTACTGCGGGGCCGAGAGCGACGACGCATATCACACCTTTTTTGTGTGCGACCGCTGGCTCGAAGAACGAAGAAGACTCGAAACGGCAGTCGACAGCATCACGCCCGAAAATATCGTTGGAGGGATGCTCGCAAGCGAAATTAAATGGGCCCAAGTGGCGGACTATGTCCAGGAAGTGCTTCGGCAAAAGAAACATGAAGAAAACCAGGGAAATGCGAGAATGAATTCTTAGAAGATGTCACGCACTGAAAGGAGGAAAAGCA
>CAKNXH010062983.1:2558-31214 GCA_932178445.1 Andricus quercusramuli | reverse complement strand
ATACTTGCATCACGGAGTGACTTGCATTTGAACGACTTCGGCTGACTTCGGCAGTCTACGTCGAATGTCGCTCAAACTGCACCATATACACAACACAGAAAAAAACGCCATGTTGAAGTTTATTCAAACCACATAATCACGCGGGAACATTAAAAACTTCCTTTAATGTAATAATGGTCAAATAAATTTTAAAACATTTGAAAAATTGTGAAAGTATTTTCAACACATTATTTTTAAATTTTCAATTCATCAAAATTAGATTTTTGAATTAGTCTGTCAACATTATTAAATTAAAAATACTTGTAACATTTAAAATTATATTTCAGATGTTTCTCATATTTTTTTCTGTAGCAAATTATTCACACTAATTATTTCTACAATAATAATAGTTTTGATTATTATTAGCAAAAAATGGGCTTGTGATAACATTATATGTATAAATAGATGCCTATCACAAAATGCGAGGCATGTGCCTCGCACACACGTGCCTCACGCATTGTGCGACGCATAAGCCTCGCACATACGTGTCTCTCGCAAAATGCGACGCACATGCAACACATCCTACAAGCACCGCGTGCCTCGCATGCGGTGCGGGTAAAGTGCCTCGCACGATTGTTATCTGGGAAGCTACGAAAAAAAGTAAGCAAGCAAAAGTTGTTCAGCCGAAAAAGAGCTACAAATTTGCTATCGATTGCTTTTTGATAGGATGTGTAGTTTTTGCATCAATCGCAAAAAATAACATGAAGGATAAAAAAATTAAATTTTTAGAAAAATGACACAAGGTTCGAAGAAAAATTAAGAAGCAGAAGATTATTCAACAAAAGTTTATTGAATAAATTTTTTTGCCTAAATTATATCTACAAATTGCTTTGAAAATATGTAATGTTGAATAATTACCATTTTGCACAAAGTCGAGTGCGAAGCGTGAGATCCAAAAGACGCAAGTTTCAAAAACAATTGGATTTTCAGCGAGAAACGTAACTTAATTACAATGACTTTGTAAGAAAATTCTTAAATTTTTAACAAAATACTCTATGTGAGAGATGGTTTTAACCACAACCTAAAAAGACTTTACGCAATTTCTGCATAGCCCCTTAGGGAAATTTTGGCATTTTAAATTATTTAAAATACAAAAGTCGACTTTTCCCAAAAAGAACTCGATATGGGACTTAAAACTAACAAAACTTTTGTTCTATTAAAAATAATACACGCATTGCAGAGTGAACGCTTCATTTTTTTAACTTCTATGATTTTTCCTTGCCCAATTTTTTATTTTCTCGTACCATTAATATTCAAATACCAGCATTTTAATCTTGTAATATTTTCAAAAGCGGATATTTTATAAACGGATGGAAACAATATTTCAAATAGAAAAAGTGTTAGAGTTCAAAGTTTCTATTTAAAATGAATAATTTGTAAATATGGACCCAGGACATGCAAACACAGATTAAATCAGATAGACTTTAATTTTTGTTATAAGAAACTTATTTATTAGATCTGCAACTATTTTACAACTAGAATCTCATATAACAGGTTGTATACATAGCACTAATTTTATAGAATATAATCAACAGCAATTCGTTGAATTTGATCACAGTTGTCAGTCTCCACATAATCTTCAGTCTTATTATGAATGTTATAGTAGCACGGTAGCTTGAATTGCGTACACCGTGAGAGGATCGTGGTTAGTTTCGACAGGGAAACGAGGTTCAAACTCGGCAGCCTAGACAGCGTGCACCGAGGTAGGTTGGCGAAAAACAGCTTGGATAGCGTACATTTTTGCCAGGGACGCTATGCCTGGATGGCGAACTAGGATTCTGTTGGAGGAATACATTTCAAATACAATTCAAAATATAAAAATACCAGAGAACAAAAATCAAAATTAATGTCAAGAAACTGGAGCCGAAATAGCGTGCCCAGTCATAAACGTTGGATTGTATTTTTCAGAGCCGAGGTGGCGTACCCGAAAAATAGAATCAGTAATTTTCCAGAGCCGAGATGGCGTAAACGAAAAAATAAAATAAAAAATTTTCAGAGCCGAGGTGGCGTACCCGAAAATAACAAAAAAATTGTTTCTAGAGCCGAGATGGCGTACCTAGTTTTTTAATCACAGCAGCTGAAATAGCGTGAACCGTGCGTAAATAAAAAAAATACCTTGCTTTCTCGTCGGAAGGTGTGCAGCGCTTTCCTGTAGTACAGCAGCACTACTAGAAGTCGGACCTGACGAGAGACCACTCGAACGGCTGATGGGCCGTTCACCCGCTGGTGGTGATCCACTACTCGGTCGCCTTCTTAAAGCTGTTTCAAACGAGCTTACTTTCAAGGAAAAACGTCCTGCGCTTTCTAGTGGTAGCCGTCTGAACTAGTCAGCCTTTACCTACCTCCCATTGCTATGTATATAGATATCGGTATAACTGATCCTTGATCCTCGCACGTATCAACTATCTACCCATACTTGGTGTTTTGTAAATTGCAACCGTTACAACTTTAAAATTGATTCACTTTACACAAAAAAATGACTTTCCTACCATAAAAAAACGTGATTTTAACGAAATACTTGAATTTTCAACAAAAGCATGACATTTCTACAAAAATAATTGAATTTTCAACTTAAAAAGATAAAGTTTTAGTGAATATTTCAACCAAAAAAGATGAAATTTCATTTTAAAAAAAGAACTTTGAAATAAAGAAGACGGATTTTCAATAAATAAAGAATTCTCAGTCAACAAAAAAAAGAAAGTTAACGTAAATTTTTCAACCTTTAAGCCAAAAGACGAATTTTTGGTATAAAAGATGAATTTCTAACCAGAAAATATGATTTTTAAGGGGAAAAAAAATTTTCAACAAAAATAATTCACCTTTTACCTACGCAGTGGAATTTGCGATTGAGAAATATCATTTGACAATATAATAGGTAAAATTTTAACCAAAATATATATTTAACAAAAACGATTTCTTAGCAAAGTGGTTCAACAAAAATTTTCTATCAAAATAGTTGAATCCTCAAGCTAATAAGATTACCTTTCAACCAAACAGTTGCATTTGTATCCAAGAAAGATCAAACTTCTACTAAAACAGATTTTAAAATAAACTAGATAAATTTTCAAAAGAAATATTTGAATTTCATTCAAAAAATATTTTACTTGACTTTTCAACACTGAATATGAATTTTAAACTAATTTTTCTACGAAGATACTTGACTTTTCAACACAAAAAGACGAAATTTCAACAAAACAGTTGAACTTTGAATAAAAAAAGATGACTTTAACACATGTATTGAATTTTCCACCGAATAGTTTCATTTTTATCTAAGAAAGATGAAATTTCTAATAAAACAGATGAATTTGAAGATAAACAAGACAAATTTTTAACAACAACAAAATTTGAAGTTTCATCCAAAAAAGATTTTAGTTGACTTTTTAACACCAAAGTATATTTTTGACCTAAAAAGACGAATTTTAAACAAAACAGTTAAATTTTGAAGAAAACAGGATGACTAACAAATTTGTTGAATTTCCATTCAAGAAAGATGCAACATCTACAAAAAAAGATTTCAGTTGACTTCTCAACATCAAAATATGAATTTTAAACGACAAGTAAATTTTCTACCAAAATAGTTGAGTTTTTGAAAAAACAGTAGAATATTCGAAAAGATATTTAAAGTTATAGAAATTCCTTGACTTGGACAAGATTTTTTTTTTCGAAATCGCTGACTTTTCCCTGACCACTGAAATTTCCTGCCTTATTTCTAAATTGCTGTTGGCGAATTTTGTTCTTTACTCATCAGGTTTCATTGACGCGTAAAGTTGAATCGTCTAATTGCCAAAGCGGAAATCTCCAAAAAACTGAATTTTGGGGAAAGCTGAGTTTCTGTAACACTTAGCCAGAATAAGATGGGAACCAAAACTCTTTGGTTGAAGACATTAGGACAGTATGTTTCAAAACACTTTTCCTATTTCTTGCTTGATTAAAAGGAACTTCTTCCACAGACTTCTTTATCTTTAAGTATGTAGGTGAACACTACACGAAACGAGCAGCCATTTTCAGCATGGAGATTTGACCGGTTTTGCAGCAAATCGTGATTTTCGAACGCATATAGAACAGGGATTTGAGCGGTTTTTTCATGGTTTCTTGTTTCCAGTTGATTAAAAAGTTCACTTGGGACTCAAAAAACTGAAAAAACCGCATTTACAAAAATCGAGGAGTTGGCCGGTTTTGCAACTCTACGATTCAGTTAAAATCGTATTAAATATCTGTACAATTACTGCAAGTTATTTGTTTCATTAGTAGATTTCCCAAAATTACGTGCACGAATGAATTACCCCGGGCCCCCCCCCCCGCCATACAACTAGGAAAAAAATCTCTGGACCCCTCCTTTCCCTTGAGCTGCTGCGTAATTTAAGTACGGTCCCCAACCTATCATTGGAATCTGAAGCGCTCAGAGTATTTTCAGTACTCTCCGGTGATCCTCTTGTATTTCCAATTTGCTCCGATGAATTGTTGATCGCTTCCAAGAGCCTCTGCTCAGAATCGCCCTCGTATTTTTCCAGCGAAGACATTGTATCCATCATATTGCTGGGAATGTTTGGAGGCGAATCTGTTGAGAAAGCGAAACTTCATGGGGCTTTAATGTTTCTGAGGCAGCTGTGGCTGTGGCTAACAATATATCAAGTTTTAAACTAGAAATGTGAAAATGGTGTCGTTCAAAAACTATGGCACGTTATTTGAAATACTTTTTCCATCCCTTTCCTCCTTCGTTACAGATTAGCACGCAAAGCTTGAATCCAAAACACAACATACAAACATACTATGTAAAGAGACTTTATAGCCCAAAATGCTCTCAAAAGAGAACAACTTAATGTATAGGCATCATATTTAATTCAATATGAATCGATTGAAATTTGTAAGATTTTAAGGGGGTCATCCCGTGTGACGGTTTCAAAAAATCGATTTTTTTGTTGCATAAATCCAATCTAGAGTATGTATAGGATATACTGGTTAAGTAATTTTCCAAAATTCAAAGTCGTTGAAAAGTTACAGCAGCTTAGAGCGCGCGGCCGACCGCTCGACGGGGCGGAAAACATGAGCTATTGTGTACCTTCGGATTTGTACCAGAGGCCGATTCTATTTACACGCAGATATACGCACACATATTTAGATGGGCACTGCTGTCCTGAAAGTCTGAAACTCAAATTGAATGTAACGGTTCCTTAGTTTTGGCTCTACAGTCAGCGGCGTAACAGCTATAACACCCGAACTTTCAAACGCGTTTTTCTCGAAACTACATTTTTTAAACTGGTGACCATGATTTCTCAAAAACGGTTTAATCGATTGCTTTCAAATTTGAATGGTACATTCAGCACACGTACGGCTATCGCCGGAACCAGGGTTTAAAAAAAATATTGAACCGTTTTTTTCTTTCATAAAAAAATAGTCGCAAAAAATCATGAAATTTTGGGTTTTAATGTTTAAAAGCAAATAAAAAATTGAATTTTCAAGATTTTCAAAAAATCCTGGTTCCGGCAAAAGGCATCCACCTACAAATTAGCATGCAATTTTGCTTTTTGATTTCGGATAAGCCACTCTGACAGAATCCTGGTCACCGCATACCTGCCTTTTTTTACATGGTTGTCATTCGCTCAATAAAACTCGCGATCAAGATTATATTTTTGCATATAAAAATTCATAATTACTATTAAAGACTGAATGAATATATAGTGAAAATTTGGAAGTTCTGTTTTTTTTTAAATTTAGCAACCAAAAATTTCGAAAAAACCTTTAAAAAAGGCTGTCACACGGGATGACCCCCTCACGTCAAAATAGATTGCAGTTTCAACAACAAAGTTGAATCTTCAACCAAATCAGTTCAATTTTTAACCAAAAAAATTTTAATTCGAACCAAAGGAGATAAATTTTTAATTCGAAAGGGCGAATTTCCTAGAAAATAGTTGATTTTTGATGTAGAAAAGATTTTGAACTGGAAGTTAAATTTGCAGTTGAAAAAAAGTAATTTTCCGTCCAATAGAAAAAAAAATCTACTAAGATTATGACTCTTTAACTGGAATGGATGAATCTAAAATCAAAAAGCTGAACTTTCAACAAAAGAATTTAACCTTGCGCTGATTAGTTCTATTTTCAACCGAAAAATGAATTTTGAACTAAATTGATGAATATTTTACAAGAATAATTGAATTTTCAGTTAAAAAAGATAAATTTGGAACTAAATACTTGGTTGAATTTTGAATTCAAAAAGATAAATTTGCAATCAAAAATGTAATATTTAAATTTTCAGTTAAAACAATTTTCAAAGAAATAATTTAATTTTGCACTAAAAAACATCACTTTTCAACAAACAAACTAAATAGATCAATTCGTTCGCAAGTTTAAGCGCGCCTAGGACGCTCACCTGTTGGATCTCGGGCTTCGCGCTCGGACATTATACTTTTCCCATGTTTTTGCATAGGACTTTTAAAATTAAAGGTCAAAGTATCGACAACTGAAATTTAGTGAATGTGAATTCTCTTTTCGTAAAGATCCTTCGGCTTTAACGAGCACATTCTCACCACGCGTCTTGTGATTAAAAAAAAGGTCAAAAACTAATTTTTAGATTTGATTTAGGCAAGCAAGCTTGCTATTCAACATTTTATTGTACCTTGTGTCTTTTTTCCAAAATTTTGAATGGCTTATTTGTAATGTCCTCTATCCTCTAATCAAACACTTGAATCAGTAAGCGAAGTAGTTGACTTTTAAACTAAGTCCAGCAACAATTTTTGTCGAATCATCTTTTTTTGTATCTTGCATAGTTTGACCGCAAAATGGAATTTTTGATTTTTCATTATGTTTTGTGCGCTCAAAATTAGAATTTTCGATTTCTCAAAGAAATTCGAAAAGTTGTTATGATAATTTTTTAGGACTTTTAAAATTCAAACTTTTTTTCTCTTGACTTTTTTTCATATCATGCGATGTTTGGCTTAAAATTTTCATTTTCGTTTGTTTTTTTGAATTTTGAAAATGCTATAACACTGATAATTTTTTTATCGAAAAGAGTCGAAACGATAAATTGTTGGACTTCCTGAGTACTACAAATAGACGTACATAGAATTTTTAAATCTTAAAAAAGATGGTCCCACAAATGTTGAAAATGCTTTAATTTTTCAAATTTTTATCCAAAATAGCTGGTTAACGAATTCGTTCTTTCCTTTTAGGCCTTAAAAAAGTGTGCCAAAGCTCGATCCAATCTGATCACTTTTTCGGAAACTGTCGTTCCTACAGAATACAGACATACACACAGGCATACATACACACACACAGACTCCTTCGTAAAAAACGTTTTTTCTGACTCAGGGGATCTCAAAACCTGGAGATTTGATAGAAACCGACTAAGTCAAATTTCACATAAAACCAATACCTTGTCAGGATAAGAATGTAAAAAACAAACGAATTTTCTACTAAAGTGACCAAAAAGATAAACTTGTAACAAAAGAGTTTAATTTTTAACCAAGTACTTTTATTTTTAAACAAAAATATGAATTTTTAATTAAAAGGATGAATATGTCCCTGAAATACTTGAATTTTCAACCAAAAAAGATCAAGTTCCAATTACAGTGACGAATTTTCACCTAAAATGATGAATCTTTAACTGGAAGAGTTCAAGTTTCAGTGAAAAAGATGAATTTTCAACCAAGAGGAGTAAGTTTTTACCAAAAAGGAGGAAGTTCAAACTAAAAAAGATAAATTGTCAACGGAAAATTGAATAGTTCCAGTTGAAAAAATTAATGTTCAACCGGAGACATGCATCTTTAACTAAAATAATGGAATAATATAATGGATTCGTTACATTTGCAGTTAGGAAAATTAATTTGCAACAACAACAAAATACGAATGTGACAAAGAGTTACATTTCCGAACTGGAAAGTTGAATTTCAAGTGAAAAAGATGAAATTTCATCTAAAAATGTAAATCTGTAATTGAAATAATTGAAGTTTGAACGAAAAAGATGAACTTCGACCAAGAAGATTAATTTTTACCAAAAAATACGATATTTTATAAAACCAAAACTTGAATAAATTAAATTGTAGTTAAAAGAATGTGTGTGCTACGAAAGAGATGAATTTTCAACTAAAATTATGAAATGTTCAACTGGAATATTTGCAATGAAAAAATGCATTTTTAATCACAGAAAAATGAATCAATTTTCAACAAAATAGTTACACTTCAAACTGGAACAGTTAAATTTTCAGTGAAAAAAAAAAAATGATTTAACAACAAAATAGCTCATTTTTCAACAAAACAGATGAATTTTCAATCAAAATGATGAACCTTCAACCAAAAAAAAATTATAATTTTTAACAAAATACTTAACTTTAAAGCAATTAATCAAATTTTAATTCCAAGAAAGATGAATTCTGAACGACAAATGTAGTAAATGATATTTCAATCAAAAGATATTTCCATTTCCAATCAAAAACACTTCAATTCAAGCAAAAAATATGATTTTTTAACATAATTTACATTTTTAACTAAGAAAGATTTTTGAGTCAAGAGAGAGAAAAAATTACAAAGAAATAGTAGAATTTTGAAGCAAAAAGATGAATTTTCAACCAGAAATACTCAAATTATCAACTAACTATCCATTTCTAACCAAAAATAGAATAGTTAAATACAGTAATATTAAGCTACTTTTGCAAATGAAAAATCATTGTTATTCAATTTTACACTTGAAACAAAAATTAAGTACGCTTTTGATAAAATTTCCTGATATTTCCAGGTTTGTCCAGGAATATAACAACTCCCTGAAAATTCCAGGATTTCCAAGTTTTCCAGATAGGGTAAATACCCCGGCTGTAGCTTTGATTAAGATTAAAAAAATGAACACTCTAAAATTCTCCCTGAAAAAAGTCTACTACTATAAAAATAGACACTCAAATATTTATTTACCTGCGAAAACTGCTGTAATGCAGGTCACACTCGCATCCTTATGTCCTCCACCCGCAATAATATCAGACTTGATTTCCCTCAACATCTTCGCAATAGCATATAAGTCTCTTATAACTACTGTTCGCTCAGAGTCCAATATAATTGTGTCAGAAAGTTTCGGCCCCAAAACGGACTTTTTGAGTTGCTACTTTGCCATCGGCAGTGTTCATCTTGGAGAAATTAATGGCAAACCAAGCAAGCACATTTATTGCGGCGGTTTTCATGTCATCTTGAGGATACTTGATGACCTTCGAGGAAAGGCACAAATACTTATTTGGAAGTAAAAAAAATGGCGTGTTGCATTTGAGTGGTTCTCAAAAGATATTATTAAAAATGCTATCGTTTTTCTTGTAAATGTGTGTGAGAGATTCTTAGAAATTGTTCAAAGAACTCACTCATGTGTTTTTTGCGATTTTCTTCAGTGCGAGAATAGCCTCCTCTTTTTCCTCGACGTAGGCGTTTTCCACAGTAAGTCCAGCAACATCCTTGTCGTCGTCATCCTCGTCCGTATTTTCGATGTCGTCTTCTTCTTCGCTTTCACCATTAGCTTCGTGGCAGCTGCCACGAAGCTCGCAATTTTCACACATCACTTTCCCCGGAAAGAAGATTGACTTATGCCTAAACTTGTCCGTGAAACCCCGTGAAAACTACAAGATTTTTGTTTTCCGGGAAGCCGTTTTCGATGACGCAGAAAGAAATTTCGTCCGCTGCGTTCGGCATAACTTTGCAGTTTCGATTGTACATTTATAGATAGGGACTCGAAAAATGTAACTAGAGGTTAACCAACGTTGTTCATTACACGATTCGTTTTCCACTCGAATATTCACTCGAAGAAAATAGATTAAATAAAATCGGCACAATCAGCGTCGCACGTCGCGATGAGAAAACCCGGCTTTCTTACTTTCTTTTCGCGACGGTCGTAACCACACTGAGAGTTAACATTGTGATATGAGGAGTAGCGTTGTTGTCTGAGGTTTCCACTGTATGGCGCTAGCATCCAGTCAAAACATGATTAAAGTTACCGACGGATAACGCTTATTAACTGCAACTGAACGACGATGCGTTTGAAGTCGCCTTCAGCCCACGTTATCGATAAGTATTTTTTTTAAAATGTTTTTAATGTTGCAAGAGAAACTATTGCGATTACTCCATGACCTTTTGACGCAAAATTTCACGTAGAATCCGAATTTCAACAAGTGAAATGTTCATCTTTCTTTTTTAATGAGTTTTTCTTGCATGATACGGAGAGGATACGATGTGGATACTATAAGGATACGCTGTAGCGTATTCGTTCCGTTCGGCCGGTCCGCCAGGGACTTTTAGGCGCGAATCTACAGCTGGCGGCAGAGTTGAAATTGTAAATTTACAGAAAAAGGATGAGGACAAAGACTCCGTTCTTCAGCTCGAAACAGTGAACATTGAAGCATTAATTCCATGGGTTATTCAAGATGAATCACAAATGCGTACGTCTAAAACGAATAAAAATAGAATAGACGGCTCTAAGAAGCATATTTCTAAAAATTTTAATGATAATATATCCACACTCGAAGGAAAATCGACTGCAGTTCTGGACACCATAGATGTCATCAACGAAATTGAAAATCTCTAATCGATGAAAGAATCAAAGAGCAAATTAATAATATATACAAAATTGGAAAACTCATCTCCTAAGCTTAGGAAGCCCGAAATTATAACCCATGAAATAACTGAAGCTAAGTGCTCTTATATCATAGTATTATTATATTATTGCTACATCATGTTTTCAAGTGGAACGATTATTATTAATGGAAACAAAGTAAGGCCATTTATGCTTCCAAACGCAGATATACAAAAAATGCGCAGCCTATTCATCAATGGAGTATCGAATCTTCACAGGGAGACATTGAAAAATATACGGGGAGCAAAAATCAAAGGTTGATTTGGAAAAAGTGGCTAAAACTTCCCGCTAAGCCACCCCATAATCTACTATTACGAGTGAAAATGTGGGGAAAGCACCCAAGAAGACCACCGGACTTTCTCCACAACATGGAATAACCCGAGATATGAAGGAAAGATGAGTTGTTTCCGTATTATGGATATTCGACGAGGAAACAACATCATCATCGAGATTTGGGGTCTAAAACGAAGACGAAGGACATTGCCATACTCCTAATCCAAACAATCATTGTGAGAGAAGAAAATGGGAAAACCTCAAATGTAATATTATACCCTTGGAAACTTGGTCGAACTTATCCTACTAGAAATGTAAAACAAAAATTAAGTTGTAGAAAAGAAGATAAAACTGTAATCAATAAGGAGAAGCGCTACAAGAGCGAAATTAGGTAATCAGTGAATAAGGGTAAGGTCAAAAATGAGCCTAATAGAACGAAAAACGATTGAGGATAGGACTAGTGAGGAACAGTAGCGGCGTAAGGGGCGGTCCGCCTCGGGTGCTAGTCCCGAGTGCCAAGCACCAAGGGGTGCCAATAAGGGATGACAAAACCAAAGTGTCACACTGCAACCGCCCCGGGTGCCAACCCATGCTACGCCGCCACTGGTGAGGAACTATACGAAAATAAAAATGTGTAAAAATAAGCGAGGCAACAATGAGCCAAAACTAAGTTAAATAAAATATAGAAAAAGATAAGCAAGGCAAAAGGAGCCAGAAAGTTTAAAATAGGGTTAAATATAAGCGAGACAAAAATGAGTCGAAATTAAGTTAAATACAGTTAGAAAAAAATAAGCCAGAAAGTTTGAAATCTAGCAAAAAAATAGGGAAGGCAAAATGAGCCAAGTAGTAATAAGCAAAAGGAAAAGGAAAAAAAGACATGAAAAAAATTCAAAAGATATAAAGGAAACAACAAAAAAGATAGTAGATTAAGAAACTAAAACTGTAGGTAGAAAATAAGCGCATAAAGAATGAGTACGTGCAAAATCGCCAACAAAAATAATTGATAATTGTAATCATAAAAAAGAAACCATAGATGCGTAATTGGAAATTAGATATTAGAAAATTAGAAGAACACTAGGTAGAAAAGGAAAACAAAAACAGCAACGAGCTGGTAAGGAGTAAACAAATTTCAAATCAGTCATTCGTAAGCATCTGAACCAACGAGACCAAAATTCGTAAGGCAATCGTTAAATAAACCGCACATTAAATTTAAAAAAATCTTCTTAAAATTCTTTTCAACACACTTGTTGGGGGGGGGGGGGGGCATTGGTACCCGCGCTCATGAGAAAACTTTTCATCGATTTAACATTTAAAATAGTTACTCCTACAAACAGCATTCGGCAGCACTCTCACAATATCAAAATCAATTCTCTGGAATTAAAATTTATAATTATAGTCTACGCGCTAAGGGAAATTATAAAATATTTCAAAAATAAAAAATGAATTTCCTAATTGAGGGGGGGGGGGGGGGCCATTGAGACGGTTCAAACCGTCACACTTGCTAATTATGGCGGACTTCTCAACCATGTCTAAGAACTGGAAACTAAACCGCCTGATGTCCGAAGTGTTAAATTTTAACTAGATTAAAATTGAATAAACAAATTACTTAACTCAAAATTTAATTGGAATTTTGAAAAGTCACAATTAATATCTCTGTGAGTCTTGAGCACATATTAAGTTCAAAAATAAAGTAAAAGGCTACGAAAATTAATTTGAATTTTAATTTCACATTGCACCTAGATGGATTAAAATTATGCTTAATTTATAAAGATGAAAAAGAACAGGGCAATATTAAAAGTTAAAAAGAAAGCTCCTGGATATTTTAAGTAGGAAAAACATTCGCTTCATTAAGATTTACAGGTCATCATGAGGATTAATTAGGGTTATAATTAATAATCTAGAAAATCAGGCGAACGGACGTACGCAATTTCTATCCGTGCTCAAGTTAATCCACATTCCCGATAAAATTTTATAATTATTGGCTCATTGATTGGTTATGAAGATGAACATGAACGTAATCGAGTTGAATGACATAGAATCTTTGACTTTCGTTGAGATCAGGTCACAAGAAAATTGCATTTCACAATAATTTTTGGCTGCAAATTACTTTAGGTTTCGAAACTTGCGTATCTTGAAAAGCATTGTTACTTATACTGATGGGGATAACAACCTGGTCCTAATTCCTAGGGTTTCCTCAACTGTAATTTTCCAAAACAGGGTGGTAAAGGATAGCTATAAAACGACCCCTTTTATGAACGTACATAGTTTCATGAGAGCCGTTTAAAATGCGACATGCATATTAAGGATAAAAGAAAATTAAACCTTCCTTGGGGTAAAGTAGCTCTCAAGATGCCTAAGCCTAGATTCACATTGAAGGATATGCAGCCTGAAAATTGGTCATTCAAATTCAATTGAAACAAATACACTCTTCCCTGTGATCTTAGTTTCCGTCAATTGACCAATGTTGCAATATATTGACCCTCGATATATGATATATATATATATATATATATATATATATGTATAGACTGTACGTTGTCACCTCCGTGTAGTTGGCTCTACGTTCTCGCCTCCGCTATTTTCCGTGAAAATATTTGAAATTTATATGCATATATACGTTGAGGGGGGCCCTCTGATCAGGTTTCTCAAAAGAGGGGTAACAATTTCTCATTTTGAAATTTATATATATTTGTGATACTGGGTGTACGAAGTGACCTCCTCTATATATAAGGAAGCGCGTTAGACGTTATACGTTCTCACCTCAAGCGGTGTTGCCACGTCTGGGAGGTAGGAAATTTTACCTGGCGTCTATGTCTCTCAGGTATCTATGAGATCTGACAATTAAGTCATAATCAGAGAATGAAGCTTATTCGAAATATCATTGGTTTAGAAGAAATTATTTTGAAAAATGTTATTTATTATAATATATCGATTCAGAGATCTCTCGAAAATTTGTTTTTGGCTCTAGTTATGATTTGCTTGCAGTTTTTTTAATGCAGATTGCTTTTGATACATGAAAATCTACTTTATACTGACAATTAGATGTTCAAATGAATTTTTCAAACAATTTGCTATTGTTTTTAGCAATTTTCTCTTAGAATAGAGTTAGAATGTCGCGTTTTTTTTTTAAATTGCACTTTTTGTCCAATTTTCAATGAGAGCGAGTTAATACATCATTTATGTTAATAAAAAAAAATTGTTTAACATACTTTTTATTATTGTTAAAGATATTCTCTTTCAATAATGCTAGGAATTGCGGTTTTTTCTCAAATTTGCAACTTTTTGTCCACTTTTCACTTGAAATGAGTTAATATTCATTTTAATTCAGGAAAAATAATTGTTTAAACAAACTACTATTGTTATTAGCTATCTTCTCTTAGATAAGTGCTAGAAAGTTGCGGTTTTTTCTAAAAATTTCGACTTTTTGTCAAATTTCTGATTAAAGTCAAGTGATGTTCAATTCAAGTTAACAAAAATAATTGTTCGAACAATTTATTATTATTGTTAATGATATTCTCTTTGCTCGATGGTAGAAAAATGCTGTTTTTTCTGAAATTTCTAACTATTTGTCTATTTTCCACCTGTAGTGACCTAATCATGATTTGAGTTGAGCAAATAAAATTGTACGAACAAATTATTGTTGTTTAAAACTATCTTCATCTATATTAATGCCAGATAGTTGCAGTTTTCTTCTGAAATTTTTAACTTTTTGTCCACTTTAAGCTTATTGAGGTGGGAGAACTTGGTCATTAAATGACTTGTGAAAGTTTTGTTTTGAATTAAAACAATAAGTTTATTGCAAAACTTAAAAGAAAAATTTGGAATTGCAAATATTTTAATATTGGCCCGGAAGGGGGAGAGGTGGCGGGGTCCTTCCTCGGAGAAAATAATTCTCGTCGGTGACAATATATAATCGAGGGTAGTCAACATTTTTTCATTTCTCGAATTCTCATACACATCGCCCGGCCATTTGTTCGAATCCACACAAAAAAATCAGTTTTTTCGGTTTACAAAAAAATTATATTCAGAGATGTCGCAAGCCCATGAAGTTTAACACGTATTTCCCATCAGGGAAAAAAACGTTTTTGTACATTTCATTCATAATCGTCAATATTAGCTGAATCGAGTTGAAACTCAAAACTTCTCTCCACAAATAGCCATAGAATACAAGTCAAATATATCATTTATCAAATATCACCCCCCTAAGTCTGTTGTATAGGGTCCCAAAAAAACCATATGTGAAAAAATGGGTTTTGCGAGTTTTTAGCGCTAATTATGATTTTTTGGGGTTTTTCAACAATGCTAGAAAATTGTAGTTTGTTCTTAATTTTTCACTTTGTCTTCAATTTTCAACTAAATCCAGTTGAATAATAAGATAAGTGCTGAAAAGTTGCGGTTTTTTCTGAACCCTTAAAATTTTTGTCCACTTTTCCCTTAGTTGGGTAATGATTAATGTAAGTTAACAAACATGCTTATTTAAACAATGTATTATTGTTTATATCTATCTTCTCTTGGAGTAATGCTAGAAAGTTTCTTTCTTTTTGTAATCTTGATTTTGCTTTGACTTTTCAGTTATGAACAAATAACAAGTGAACCTCAACAAAAATAATTTTTGAAATGATATTTTACTTTCTCAAGTGAATTATTTTTGCTCTTTTCGCAAAGTTTGAACAAATTAATCACAAAAATGCTATTTCACACAAGAGACACAGACAGGAATGAAATAATTAGGGGTAGATGGGAGGACTAGGTCTGAAAATGACTTGTAAACATTTTGTTTTCAATTACAACAAGAAGTTTATTGCAGAGCGTAGAAGAAAAATTTGGAATTGAACATATTTTGATATCAGCACCCTCCCCCTCCCAGCAAAATATACTCACGAAAAAAAACTACACAATATTTTTTTCTCTCATATTTATATAGTATTTGTTCATAACTAACAAGGCAAAGCAAAGTTAACCGTTTTAGAAAAAACCGGAACTTTCTAACACTTATCTGAGGGACGATAGTTTTCAAAAATAATAATTTGCTTAAACAAGTATTTTTATTAACTTGCATTAATTATCATATCACTAAGTGAAGGATGCCAAAAAGTTAAAAATTTCAGGAAAAAAGCGCAACTATCTGACATTAATATAGTTTTCAAACTAGAATGAAAAGATCTATCAGAGTCAAAAAGGAAATGTAAAATTCCTATGTTGTTTTAGATACTGCACATTTCAATTTTTGTCTCTCGATGAATATTAAAAATGTTAAATTAGTTTCACTATGAAATATTTTAAAATTACAAAATTTCATATTATAAGCATTGATAGTCAGTTTTAAATGTAATGATTTCATATTTCAATATGCTGAGTTGTTTGGTTTCAATGACAAAGAAAAATATTTTCTGTTTTTTTTTTTTAATTTTGAATTCGTAGAATCGTAATAAAACAACTTAAAATTAAATATTGAACACTTAAAATTCAACTCAAAGAAAAACAGAATTTCAAAATTAGAAGCCTTGACTGGTGCAATTTGAAAAATTGGAAGCATAGCGATCTTCTTTTGCATTATATTTCAAAATTTCCAACGTGATAATATTTCAAACCTTTAGTTGAAGATTCTCACGAATGAATCATTTCCAATGTATTTGATTGGATGATTTGAAGAATGAATAAAGATTCTGAATGACTGGTTAAAAGTTAAATGATTTATATTTAAAAAGTTAAAAATTATGTTTATATGAAATTGAGACCTCAGTAATTGAATAAATTTTTTCAATCCTGACTGGTTAACATTTTAGGGTTCTAAATTTTCATGTTGAACGCTGAACTTTCCATTCTTCTCTTTCAGAAGTATAATTTTGCAATTAAAATTGAAATCATGAAACTGAGATCAGTATAATTGTCAATTGGAAAAAATGTTAATTTTCCCACGATTTTATTTGACTTAAATTAATTAAAAATTTAAAGGGGAAGAGTATAAAAACGTTTTAATATCGCAATTCTAGGTATTTAAAAATTGGTCCAGTACTTAATGAAGTTGAGATTTGCTTAATTTTTAACACGTCGTATGAGAAATGCTTTCATTTTTAATGTTGCGTACTTAAAATTTCTTTATTTCTAACTTTTTTTTTAGAATTATTCAATTGTGAAAGTTTATGATTGTAAATTTTTCCAGCTTGTACTAACAATTTAAAATCCTGAAATTTCAGAAGCTTTGACTTTGAACAATTCAATTTAGTTCTTCACTTGTTAATTGTACAATTGTAATCAGTTTTAGTTTCAAATTGACGAAATTCTAAATTTTTCAATTTTAAATTATTAGAATTTGAACGCTTCGGATTATAAAAAATTCAACTCGAATTTAGTTGAATTTTATATGATCCAATTTTCAAAATTTTAATCTGAAGTTATTCAATTTTGAACATTTTGAATTGTCCTGTTTCCGAAATTTCAATCTGAAATCTTTTGATTTAGAGATTTTCCGATTGAAAATAAAATTTTTTGATTATTAACGCTTTGAAGCAATACTGATATAACAAAAACTCCTTTCTAATGTAATGTCCACTTTTAAAATTTTGTTGTCAAAATTTTCGTATTTTAAGAGCACCTGATGAAAAAATTTTCAATTTAAAGTTATTTAATTTCATGCTCTTCTATTAAGAAGTGAGATGAGTGAAATTATTTTCTATTACATTAGAAATATTGTGCTTTTGTCCAAATTTTGCCTAGGTAATCTAAACTTGTTTGATTTTGAACGTTTTTAATTCAGAATCATTAAATATATACCTTTTTGAATACCAAACGCTTCCAATTTCAAATTATTAAATATTGTTTCAACAATTTGTTAATATCTGATATTTGAAAAAAAAATTATAAACTTATTTTCACATTTTTTATTTCATTAATGTTATGAAATAAAGATACAGACATTTACAGCTAGTTCATGAAAAATGTAATTTACAGGTTTCGGATTTCTGACACTATTGTCACTATTGGCCACTTTTTTTCAGCGATGATACTATTTTGACAAAAATGCTACTAATGTCACTAACGTTCCACGTTCCACTTTAAAATAATTTCAAATATTTTCGCTGATTGGTTAAAATAACATGTCCAACATCTCAAGTATATAAACATAAAAATAGTCCCAACGGATAATATAACACAAATTTATTCATAATACTTTTAATTCATCTATTCTTTATTACCATACCAGACCTCGGGTTATAAGACATTTTCGATTTCCTTTTCGAAAACAGATTTTTCAAAATTGCACCATTTCAATTTGTAACACTTATTGGCTAAACATTTTGAAGTTGAGAACGATCGAAATAAAATAATTTCAAATTCGAATATTAATTAATAGACAAATGTACATTTCAATCGTACTGTTGCAAATTTGTATAATTTCCAAATAGAAGCCTAAATAATTCTCGATATATTTCAGCTTCAATATTGCTTAAAAATTAATTATATCATATTGAAAGAGCGTTCAAAACAGCAATTTGATGAAAATGTAATTTTCTTCATTACTAAATATATATCATCCATTATTCAGTTTTAGAGTATACAATGAAATAAATAAAAATTGGAACTGATATCTGGATATTTAACTATGAAACGATGATCTACAAATATTAGGAGGTTAAACCTAGGTATTAAAATTTAGAAATTCAATTTTAGATTTAATTTTAAATTTTGAATTTAAAAAAAATTTAATTTAATTTAATTAATTAAATTTAAATTCGAATAATTAATTTAAAAAAATTTAAAAATGCAAAGTTTGAAACAGATTTTCCTTTTGGAACTCGATTCGAACAAAAAAACAGGTACCCAATATCGCTGTCGTTTTTCCTTTTGGAACGTGCGATATTTCAGCTGCAGTTTATGGTGAGGGGGAAGGGTTCCGGCATGAAGGCGACATTGCCACTTCAGGTAGTGCACCTGTCTTTTCAAAAGTGTCTAAATTTGTGGTACACGATGGCGACGAAATTATACCTACCTTTTCAAATCTTCTTCGATCTTACTGTAGTCTGTGAGATCCATCATAAATTCGAACCTATTCATTTCTATTTATTACTTTTCACGGTAAGCTCGGTAAATAATAAAATTCTTCTCCAATTTCCCAGTAGAGTGGGTCAAAAATAAATACTTTTGAAATTTGATATCGCTACAACGCGTAAAGTAAGCTTATTGGGGTTCTGAAAAAGTATAATTGATTTGAAATCGATCCAAGTGCAGCTTGGTTACCCGTCCTCGAAAAAAAGGTTGACAATTTTTCTTGTTTGCAGAGTTTTGAACTTATCTTGAGGTTTGATTTTTTTTACGTACCTGAATTTCAGAAGAATCCTCTCAATTTTTTGCAGATTTGAATCAATCATTTCTCTTAAAAATAATTCTCATTCACTTCGCCCCTGTTTTCGGAAAAAAATGTAATGGGCTTGTGAATAAAAGAATTTTTTTTGGGTACTTGAAAACTTTCCAGTGACAAAAATGCACAAGGAAAAAAATCGCCAAGACCAAGGAATCGAAATTATGAATACAACAAATTTTAAAATTTTGGATTCTCGTATTCAATGAAATAATCTTCATAGCTTGTGGATTAAACATTTTCCTAAGCACGTGTGAGATTTTTATATGTAAAAATATTGTATTTAGGCTTAGACATAAACTAGAAAAAAATGCACAAGACCCATTATTCGAAATTAGAATTACAGTAATTTATTTTTTATTTAATTCCTGGGCCTTGTCGATTTTTTCCTAGAGTATTTCTATGCTTGAAAATTCTAGACATGCTCAAGAAAATCATAAAATCACGAGTGAAGGCTATATATTCTATCAAAGAACAAATTCCAAATTTTGGAAAACCACTGTAATTGTAATTTCGACTCCTGGGTCTTGCGTGTTTGTTTCTAGTATATTTGTAAGTCTGAAAATTGCAAACATACAAAAAAATTCTGAAATCACGAGTGAAAAAATTTATCATGTCAAATACCGAATTCCAAAATTTGAAAAATGACTGTAAATCTCATTTCGACTCATAGGTCTCGTGGATTTTTTCCTAGTGTATTTCTATATTTAAAAAGTCCACACCTGCTCGGCAAAATATTTAAAACACAAGTTAGAAAGATAATTTCACTAAATACAAAACACAAAATTTTAAACATTGGCTGTGTTTCCAATTTGGACTCTTGAGCTTTTTGGCCAGTGGAATGAGACATAAAAATTGAGTCAATTTACGAAAATTCCGAAGGTCTTGAAAAAAATGGTACAGTTGTTTTTTTATATGTTAAACATGATCGCGTCGGCAATTTGTTTCTAAGAATTATTTTGCAAAATTTTTCCCCCATTGCTTCACGAAAATTCAGAACATTTTGCAAACTTGAGTGAGTAACTATAAGCTCAGTCTCTATCCTATATTGAATTTGCAAAACGTTGGTGACGCGGCAACATTAATAATTATAAACAAACTACCATTTTTTTGATCACTTCAGAACGAAAATACTGAATGTGTTGCAGAATGTTGTTTCTGCTTTTTCTCATTGAGAAGAAACTATTGTATGGTTTGCAAAACTAAATACATGACGCAAGTTATCGTTTTTCAAATTATTGTAACATTTGTTGCAATTCAACTCCCAAAATTTCAGCGAAAATTGCAGAGGTTGCGTTTTTTGATAGCAGATGTTATAAATATCGAGATCTGAAAATTATCAAATTTCTGCTAAACGCTGCTTGGCTGGCAATAACATTAAAATTGTAATTAAACAAATAAGTTACTTTTCTAAACTAGCGAAAAATTACAAACGATTCGCAAATGGTACTAAGTGATAAATAACTTATTACCAACGTCATATTACATTTGCAAACTGTTTACAACTTGGCAGCATTACTAATTATAAACAAATTATTATTTTGTTTATCAGTCCCCAGCGAAAATAACGAAGGTTTTGCAATTCGACTCATAAAATTCCTGCAAGAGTAGGAAATGTTGCGTTTTTGGGGAGCAAATGTTGGAAATGTCGGAATCTAAAAAATATTAAATTTGCAAAACGTTGCACGACCGATAACAATATTGAAATTGCAATTAAACAAGTTAGGTATTTTGTTAAACTAGCCGAAAAATACAAACCTTTCAGGTCCTAATTTATGCTGAAGAAAAAAATGTCTGTGCCTGGTAACTTTGATCAAAAACAGGTAGTAATGCTAGTTTAGCTGAAGCCAGAACTCCGGTATGCGAAACTCGGAAACTGATAGTGGTATCAAATTCACATTTGCGCAGGAATTTAGTGCTAATTATAAGTGCTCTGGATTCGTGCTATGCACAAAATTCGGGGACTTTTTTCACCAAAAATGTGTAGCAATGCTGTTTTCAGATGACTCTTGTATGAGAAACTCGGCAACTATTAGTGTTATCAAATTCTACTTGGCGCAGGAATTTCGTGCTTATTTACTGCTTATATATGCCGCAAAAACTAAATTTTGTACCTGGTAATTTTAGTTAAAAACCTGTAGTTGGAGTACTTGGAAAACTTGAAGTACGTATTAGTCGTCTTGAAATAAAAATAATCGTAAAATAATTTTCACAGAAGTTCTAGATATCACTGATAGAGTCCTTTGAAAACATATAATCGCACATGGGGATTATTCAATTGAACGATGTCACAATCCTCTATCTTGAAAGAAATTTAAAAAAGAGGGAACTCATGGAGTAACATGATTTCTTTCATCATTAATGGATGGGACATTCCAGTATTTTTTCCTTAGAATGCGTACGTAAAGGCATAAATGTTGTAATCTTCTCGCGTTTTGCATGAAAAAAGGTTTGAAAAGCGAAAATGACCTGATTTTTTTTACGCTCTTATACGCAATATGATTTTTTTCGTTTTTATGTGATATTTGAAGATTAAACATTAAATCTTGAAAATTTCCGAAAATATTGCTATTACGGAAAAAATAATGTCAGTTTCAGAATCAGTGCAAAAAAATACATAAATAAATGCCACAAAATTCGAATAAATACGCATTTTATAAGTTTTTGTGACATAGTGTAATATAATGCAAATTATTAATAATAAAATTATTTTTTTAAATCTGCCCGCTGCATGGGCGCGCTTTTTTTGGGTCTCGCGCTTTGCGTTCAGTCTTTGTTCTTCCGCCGCGGTCGTGCATAAACCGTTTAAAATTATAGATCAAACCAGTAAGATCTGTAATTTGGTGATTGCGCCCGGGACTTATGTTTTAGGTGAAAGTGTTTGCCGTTAAGCATTTCACTGTACCAAGCTTGTGCCGTTTTTCCCTAAATTCAAATTTGTGCTTTTTAATGTAATTTTTTGCCATTAAAACGCAAATTACGTGCCTTATCAGAAAATGATTACATCAAATTCCTAGATATTATTTACGCAAACAATTTAGCATTAAACATTTTATTTGAGTTTGTGTCGTTATTCAAAACATCAAAATCATTATCTTTGATATTATTTTTGACAATCAAAATAACAACAAATGGTCTAAGGACAATTTGTAGACCTTTCTGAAACAAACAATTTTCATTCTTAACATTTTCTCGTATCTCGTATAGGTTTGCTGGAAAATGGAATTGCATCTTTCAGTTTTATTAAAGATTCTAATGAATGGATAAATTACAAGATTTTATTTATTTGTTGATTAATTTTTTTATTGTTGAAATAGATTTGTTTATCTGAACAATTTTATTTCCACATAATATCGCGTATTTCGGATATTTTATGAATGCCATGGTCTATTTAATAAACCTGGAGAGTGCATATTTTTATTTCAATTATTTGTTCACTGCTCAAAAAATTTATTTTTGTGTGAATCCAAGTTTTCAACGCAAAAGCTAGAAAATCAGTAAATTGAAAAGAATGGAGTTGTTTCAAACGTTTCGGCATACAATGGTAGCATTTCTGAAAAATTGTTCTTTCATTGTTTAAACAATAAATACTTTTTCAAAGGAGGTATTATGTTATAATCGCGAATTATTGGCATTTCTGAATGCTTCGGCCTAATTAATAATTGTGAACATCCACCTCTGAATATACTTGTTATTTTTATTTACTCTTATTTACAAATGTACAGCCATGGGTGTTCACATTTTATTCGTGATGTCATATCATCCAGTGAATGCTATTAATTTTCGATATTAAAAGATAGTGATTTTTTATACCAGTAAAAATTGTTTAAGCAATTGGCTGTAGGTTAATAAATCCAAGAAGTAAGCGAAAGTAATGAAATTTATTGAAAATAAATTGAAAATTGTAATCATGTTCAGATTACCTTACAAAAATTATTTTTAAAAATATTCACTTCAAAAAAGTGTTCACACAATTCCTGAATTGTATATTGTTACTGTTTTTTTCTTCAAATTTTTTTTTCTGCACCGCAGTTATTGTATTACTCTCGAAAACTTTCTCAAAGAGACGATAAACCTCCAAAAATAACCTCAAAAATTAACGACCCTGAATTTAGCTATACATATAGATTTGAAAATTGGGGAATTCATTTAAAAAAAAGTAATTGGCCTATCAACAAACTGAATACATATCTGGATTCGTCTCGGCCATATCTCTAGGAGATTTTGAATCATGCAAAAAAAATATATTTAAACAATTAAATTGTTATAAACAATTCAGAATTCAATATAAACACATGTATCAGTCTGAAACTAGTTTCAAGCACATTGGTAGATACTTCAATAAAATACCCCCAGGAGTATTTTTAATTATCGCGAAAAAATGATTATTTAAACAAATATAATGTTTATAAAAAAATCACGTTTTTCATTGTTTAATGTACAATGCCCGAATACATCGCGGTTACCCGTTCATAATATTCATCATTCGTTTCAACTTGTTGTTTCATATTTGTTTCAACAAATTATGAATATTATAAACAATATAATTGTGCAAAATAATCATTTTTTTCGCATGATTGAAAAAATACCTAGAGATATGGCCGAGATGAATCCAGATATGTCTTCAGTTTTTTGATAGGACAATGAATTTTTTTAAAATAAATTCTCCAATTTTCAAATCTATATGTTCAGCTAAATTCAGCGTCGTCAAAATTATATATATGTTAATGCAATGAATCGTAGTATGCGTGCCACATTGCGTTATCAAAAAAAAAAAATAGTAAATCCGTTACAAACTGTATGGAACCCTTCAACTGTAAGAGAAAATCCTTTTGCAACATATTGAGAACTTAATCTGGCGAATGAAACAAAAAATCAGTTTTTTTAATATTATCAATTTTGCTTAGTAGTAAACAGTTTGCAAATCTAATATGATGTTTGTACCAAGTTAATTATCACTTAGTACGATTAGCGAAATGTTACTAGTTTTTCGCTCGTTTAACAATGTACGTGATTTGTTCAATTGCAGTGTTAATATTGTTGCCGGTCGTGCAACGCTTTGCAAATTTAATGTTTGTTAGATTTTGACATTTTCAACATTTGCCACTCAAAAACGCAACTTTTGCAATTTCCGCTGAAATCTTAGGAGTCGAATTGGAAAAAATGCAACATTAATTTTTGAAAAACGATAATTTGCGTTATGCATACAGTTTTCCAGATCATATAATAGTCTCTTTTAAATGGAGAGAAGTAGAAACGACTGGGAAGTGATAAGCAAAATAATAATTTGTTTATAATTAATAACGTTTCCAATTTGTAAATAGTTTGCGAATGCAATATGACGTTAGTAATAAGTTGTTTATCACTGAGTACGATTTGCAAAATGTTTGTAATTTTTCGCTACTTCATAAAAGTAACAAAGTTGTTTGATTGCAATTTTATTATTATTGCCGACTGAGCAACGTTTTGCAATTCTGATAATTTTCAGATCACGAAATTTCTAACATTTGCTGCCCAAAAACGCAACCTTCGCAATTTTCGAAGAAATTTTAGGAGTCGAATTGCAAAGATGTAACAACTTGAAGAACGATAATTTGCGTTAGGTATTTAATTTTGAAAATTATACAATAGTCTCTTCTCAATGGATAAAAGAAGAAACAACATTCTGCAAAACCTTCGGTATTTTCGCTCAGGGGTGATTAACCAAATGTTAATTTGTTTATAATCAATAATGTTGCCGCATCACGACGTTTGGCAAATTTGATACAGGATAGAGACTGAGTTTATAATTATCCACTCAAGTTTGCAAAATGTTTTGAATGTTCGTGGAGCAATAGGCGGAAAATTTTGCAATTTAATTTTTTTAAATAAATTGCCAACCCAATCACGTTTTGAAAAATTTTAGATTATGTTCAACATATGAGAGAAAAAATATACAATTTTTTTTTAAGATCTTCGGAATTTTTGTTAATTGAGTAGCTATTTTCACTGGTCTATTTGGCGACTTCTTTCTAGTACATTTTTGTCACTGGAAAATTCTCAAGTACCCCGAAAAATTCTTTTCCCATTTTGAACCCCGTTAAAAAATCTTCTGAAAACTGAGGTGAATTAGTTAGGAATTATTTCTCAGAAAAATGATTGACTGAAATCCAAGAAAAATTGAGAAGATTTTTCTGACCTTCAGATATGTAAAACAAAATTGAAACTCAAGAAAATTTAAAAACTCTGTAAACAAGAAATTTGTTAGAAGTTTTCTTCAAGCGCAGATAACTAAGCTGGCATTTCAATGGATTCTGAATTAATTATACTTTTTCAGGATCTCAATGCTCTACTTTTCACGACAATGAAGTTTGCCACAGATTTGGACTTGAAACTTATGTAAAATCTTACATTTTTCTTACTTTTAAGTTTTTGAAATTACAGTTCGAAATAAAAAAAAAAGATTGATATAACATATTTATGTGACAAATAAGTTGAAGAAAAGTGATAATTAAAATATTTTACACACATCGTAATTTATTTGAAAAAAATCAAGTGACTTCTTTCTAACCCAAAAAGTGACTACATGTGTATAATATTTTGTTTTGAAATCAAAATAATCCATCAAAATTCGATAGTTTGCTTGAATACGGGGTGAATTGGAAAGATTCTAATTTTTGACTTTTTACCCTGAGTGACATATCGTTGAAATCGCCAAAAAACGTAGACTTCAAATATAATATTATTAAATTAATAATCGTAAAATTCAAAAAAATCAAGTTTCGTATTTCACTCCTCATTAGTACAAAGGTCCCCCCGCTGGCAAGGGTCGGCAAAAGAGAGCTCAGAAGAGAAATAGGTGTAGACTAGAATAGGTGATGAGGTGGGTGTACCTGAGCTATTGAAACTGCACATTATAAATGGTGCTACTACACTAATATAAATGCCCAGTTTTCCGACAATAACATTAATCTCTTGTCAGTTTGGGGTTCCAGTTTAGAAATTTTCGATTTAATTTATTACTCTAAAATGCAAAGCTATTCAACTTTGAAGACGCATAAAATCAATTCAAATAAAAATATTAGTATAAAAAATTATAGTCACGTTTAGAACGTATTGTCTATTTGATTTTTCAACTTCATTGTTATTCCATATATTGGACGATTGTTCAGTTATTCTGATTTTGAAGGCCTCGATTTATAATTTGTTCTATTTTGAATACATTCTTAAATTGATTATGGAAAAACATATTTTTAAAAACATAGCCCCAACAAAAACCTCTGCGGTACAAAAAAGTTGTCAAATTCGAAGGTATGAATTTCTGAAATGTAATTTGGTGAAGTAATTTTAAAAGCTTATACTTTGAAAAATTTTTCATTTCAGGTCTTTATTTGTGAGCGTACATTCTCAGTTTAAAGCATTTGAAAATGCAGTTCTCAATAATCAATGAATAATTAATCATTGAAGGCGTTTAGAATTGACATTTTTGATTGGCAAAGTTTTCAGGCTGGCCTCCATTTTTATAGTTTCTGTCTCCTGGCATTCTCTCGATTCTCGGACTTGAAACTAGAGTTATCTTCTGGTTTTGAAAAAATATGCTCACTTTGTGTAATCCACACTTTTTCACATATGAAGAAATACAGTTGTCGATGAACATCAGCAAACTTTGTGCAAGAAATCTATTGGCTTTTAACGTTATAACAAGTACAATCAGAAAATTTTTGTGTGATAAAGGAAAATACAGAGACAGCTTTTGTCGTATAATAGCTGTAAGATTTTTAATATTTCAAATATATTTAACTCGTTTATAAATTTATGATTTTTGAATTGATGATACTTCTCAAATTTCAACCAACGTTATTTGAATTGCAAACTCAAAGTTCATGACAGATAAATATTTAATTGACAAATTTTTCAAATCAGATATCAATTTCAGTTATTTTCATCTTTTTCTATTTTGATTTTACACAATACAATTTTGAATTCTTCAACTTCAAATAGTTTGATATTGAACATTTTCTTTAGAGCTCTTATTTATTTTATAAGTTTTCCAAGAGAATATTTTTCAGATTGAAATTATTAATTTGTCTGAATCTCAACAAAAAATCGGACAATTTTGGATTCCATTGAAAATAATTCTGCCTGGACAAAAAATAATCTGAAACAGAAATGCTATAATATGATGCCAATGTTTGAAATTGCTTGATTTTAATCTTCTCAATTCGAAATTTCTTATATTTAATCTGTATTTATTCAATTTAAAACTGCCTATCAAGGCTCTAATGAGAAATTCTGAAATCTTTGGTAGCAAAATTGTCATGCAATTTTTAATATTTGAATTGGCATCTACTTCACTCTGAAATTTGACATTCCAAACCTCCAAAAATTAAGAAATTTCAAACCAAAGATTGTCGAATTAAAACTTCGAAAGTAAGTTAATTTTAGTTTCAAGGCCTCAAAGACTTAAATGTTTCAGAATTACGCATTCCAAACTATAATTTTAAATTAAAATTATATACATTTTACAGATGGTAAATATATATTAATAATAAATATCATATCATGTAGTATTAAGTAATATTTGAAGTGATCGGATAGATTTTTGTACTCAAAAATGTCAAAATGGTGTAATAAAATTTGTAATGGAGGGAGGGGGATGAAGAATAGGAAAAAGTATGCTTACGTAATACTTGAACGGCCTATTATGTCTATTCCGAATTGAAAATTGTCCAATCCGGAATAAAAAAGGATGAATGTTTCAAATACATGTCTACAGGTACACAGCAAATGTACGCTAAGCAACAAATGACCTGATTGTTCAACCAATGCTTAGAAAAAAAGTCGCATGCTGATATTTTCGGAAGAAGAATTCCTCAGCATGACAATTACTTTGTTTATAATAATTGCAACACCATACAAAATAATTTAATTGTTTGAAAATTGTTCAAAGAAAAAAACCGCATCTAGATATTTTTGAGACGAATCTAGAGGTTTTTTCAGTTTTCCGGCACGACTCTCACTTTCTTCTAAATTATTCCTATTAGTTTCCAATTCATATCTACAAGCACACAGAAAATGTACACTAAGCAACAAATTCCTCAATTGTTTAACAAATGGTTAGAAAAAATAAAACAAAAAAGCCACATCGAGATAGTTTCGAAAGGAATTTTTCAATCCTACAATTAATTTTTTTATAACAATTGTAGAACTATAAATAAAAATGTTTGAAATCGTTGAATGAAAAAAAAACAAAAAAAAACATCTAGATATTTTGGAGACGGATCTAGAGGTGTTTCTGTTTTTGTCTTATTTTTCTTAAATAATTGCATTCGTTTCAATTCCATGCCCATGGGCAAACTTCAATGTCGTTACTTTTCAACAAATTAAAACTTTATTTAAGCATCCTACCGCT
>CAKNXH010062981.1:0-17252 GCA_932178445.1 Andricus quercusramuli | reverse complement strand
ATCGATAAGTATTATATTTTTTGAAAGTTTTTAATGTTGCAAGAAAAACTATTGTGATTACTCCGTGACCTTTTAACGCAAAATTTCACGTAGAATCCGAATTTCAATAAGTGAAATGTTCATCTTCCTTTTTTAATGAGTTTTTCTTGCATGATACGGAGAGGATACGATGTGGATACTATAAGGATACGCTGTAGCGTATCCGCTCCGTTCGTTCGGTCCGCCAGGGATAGGTTTATTGTTTTTGAAAATAAAGTACTTAGGAAAATCTATGGTCCAAAGAGGGACGAAGAGACTGGTGAATGGAGAAAACTGCAGCAAAATCTATCAGCAAATATCAATAGATTATAAGAAGCACTAAAATAATCTAGATCTTTAACTAAATTCATACAATTCTCACCTTCTTTTTTAATAAAAACCATCTTAGCAAAAACACGTTTATATTCATTAGGTTCAATATGCAAAATTTCTGCCTCATTCCATTTTATAAAACTAGAGTCACCTCGGTGTTCTTGTGTTAAGTGTTGACTTATAGCTTCATGACATTTTGGATCTAATCTGATGTTGTTCATATGTTCTTTAACTCTGATTCTTAACGGACATTTCGATTGGCCAATGTAAGCTTTTCCACAACGACAGGAAATTCGGTATATAACGTTACATTGGTCTAAAGTAACAATTCTGTCTTTTCCTAATTCAACAAATTTGTTAAGTTTAGTATCAACTCTAAAACCAGTTCTAATATTGTCATTTTCATTTAAAAGTCTGTTGATGTTATGTGAAATTTGGCCTATAAAGGATATTGAAATGATTGCTTTTGAGTTTTTATTTGTATTGTCAATATTGATATTGTCGTGAATGTTATTTTTTGTCTGTAGTTCAATTAGTCTTCTGTCAATGGGCTTATCAATGAAATTAGTTGGATAGTTATTATAGAATAATAGTTTTTTAATTAGTTCTAGATTTTCTGAGTGAAAAGAAACGTCTGCTAAAAGAATGGCTGAACCCTGGCGGACCGGTCGAACGCAAACATTACGCTACAGCGTATCGGTAAAGTAATGGTAAAGTAATGGTAAAGTAATATGGCATTATAATTGATAAAAGAAAGAAAATTAATATTTAAACTGTTGCAATTATAATAAAACGTTAAAATTTACGTTAAATGGTCATGCCGTCATTGCAACAAGTTGCTTTTGCAGCGTTAAAAAATAAAAAAACATAGTGATTGTCATTGCAGTCGTGCCCCTGCATATTGGCAACCCGTTAACGGGGCTTCAAGTGGGTTGCCAGTCTGCAGGGGCCTGACTTGAATGACAGCCACTTTGTTTTTTTATTTTTTAACGATGAGAAAGCAAGTAGTTGCAATGACGGCATGACCATTTAACGTAAATTTTAACGCTTTATTATAATTGCAACAGTTTACATATTAATTTTGTTTCTTTTATCAATTATAATGCCATATTACTTTACCATTACTTTACCATTACTTTACCGTTACGCTGTAGCGTAATGTTTGCGTTCGGCCGGTCCGCCAGGGAATCAACAAGATTTTTGATAATTCCAATTTTATGTTGTATGGGATGATTAGAAAATTAGTTTAAATATCTTCCTGAATAAGTTTTTTTGCGGAACCAATTAGTTTTTATAATATTGTTATCAGATCTTACTATTTCTAAATTTAAAAACCCTATTGAATTGTTTTCTTCTTTTTCGATTGTAAATTGTAGTCTGTTGTGATAGGAATTAAAAAGTTAAACGATCAAATCTATTTTATTTTCGGGATTAATTAAAAAGGAGTCCTCAACATAACGTACATATATTGGACTTTCAAAGTTAAATTGATTAAGTACTTCTGATCAGAAGTACTTAATCAATTTATTTATATGCAAGATTTAGAATCGATTCTAAATCTTGCATATAAATAAATCTTATATATATTTTTAAATAAAATTTAAATTATTAGTCTGGAAGATGTCGTATTTATTAGGTTCTATCCTAAATTTCTGAATTATAAATTTTCCCAGACGTAAAAAAAGAAATTTTATTCTTCTTATAAATTATATATATACAGGGTGTCCCAGTACTCAAAAAACATATTTGTATTTTTGAATTCTAAAAAAAAAATGGCGTCGAAAATAATTATAAAAAAATTGTTCTAAAGTTAATAATTACCGAGTTATTAACAATTAAAGATTAACCAATCAGAAGCACGCGTTAGAAGGTCGACAGTCCATGTGTCATCGACAAGAGTGTGTGCATAAGCAAGTTCATTTCGTATAATTTCTCCTCGGATCGCTTTTGCAGTAGGTTGTGACTCTGGTGCAACTTCACACGTCAACGAGATACAAAAATGGAAAAAGATATTTTCCACAATCAACAAAATTCGACAACATTCTCATGAATTCTGTAAATTCCCTTGAAATTTGTACAATTTTCGAGTCCCTGGCGGACCGAGCGAACGGAGCGGATACGCTACAGCGTATCCTTATAGTATCCACATCGTATCCTCTCCGTATCATGCTAGAAAAACTCATTAAAAAAGAAAGATTAACATTTCACTTGTTGAAATTCGGATTCTACGTGAAATTTTTAGTTAAAAGATCACAGAGTAATCGCAATAGTTTTTCTTGCAACATTAAAAACTTTTAATAAATATAATACTTATCGATGACGTGCGCTGAAGGCGACTTCAAACGCATCGTCATTCAGTAGTACTTCATAGGCGTTATTCGTTGACGATGCTTTTGAAGTCGCATTCAGCCCACGTTATCGATAAGTATTATATTTTTTTAAAGTTTTTAATGTTGCAAGAAAAACTATTGCGATTACTCCGTGACCTTTTAACGTAAAATTTCAAGTAGAATCCGAATTTCAACAAGTGAAATGTTCATCTTCCTTTTTTAATGAGTTTTTCTTGCATGATACGGAGAGAATACGATGTGGATACTATAAGGATACGCTGTAGCGTATCCGCTCCGTTCGTTCGGTCCGCCAGGGCGCCTTCAGTGCACGTCATCGATAAGTATTATATTTATTAAAAGTTTTTAATGTTGCAAGAAAAACTATTGCGATTACTCTGTGACCTTTTAACTCAAAATTTCACGTAGAATCCGAATTTCAAAAAGTGAAATGTTAATCTTTCTTTTTTAATGAGTTTTTCTTGCATGATACGGAGAGGATACGATGTGGATACTATAAGGATACGCTGTAGCGTATCCGCTCCGTTCGTTCGGTCCGCCAGGGACTTTCTGAGACAAAATTTTGCAAAGGTATCAATTTTTAAATAACGAATTATTTATAATGCTGTGACTTAAAACCGATTTGTCATAGAAAGTTTTATTTTTGCTCAAAGTTGTTATAAAAATGAATTTTTCAAATCATTTTTCTCTCATAAATGACGGAATTGTGTAAGCAAAAACTGCCACAAGTTTCAAAGAAATCACCAAAATATTTGTCATCAGTGGACTTTTCTTCAACTTGTAAAAAGAATTTATCGAAGGGATTTCTTAGTTCATACATAAGTATTAATGGCGACTATACTAAATGTTACTGAGCTAAAAATTACTATTCTGTAATGTGACCTAAATGTTATTTCTAAATGAAATGAAAAACAATTTTAAGATCCTTGGAGGACATTTTTATATAAAAAGAAAGATTTCACATTTTGCTATGAATACCTTAAAAAATACCTTAATTAGTTCAAAAAATACATAATACATTTTTTTCATCATCTTTCACGCTTAGAAATTTTCTTATGGAGTTTCCGTTCGATTTTTATCTGCATTTAATCTCAACTGCTTTCCACCTTCGCGATCTCCTGCGTTTGAAAACCAACGAGTTACATAATTATTTAAATCTTTCACCGTGACACTGGTGAATTTTTGCAGTATGATTTCTGTAAGAAGAAGGAGAATATGGCTTATACATAATTAGTAAATTGAAATTTAGGTTTTCCTGAGCTTTCTCGAATATGACGAAACTTACCTTTCAAAATGAAGAACGTTCTTGTTTGCGAAAAATTTCTTTTTTTCTGACCTTTCGTTTCGCGGCCAAAGCCGCTGTACTGTATCTGTACTTCTTTGGCAATAATCATGGGTAAATAATCCTTCACAACTCGTTGAAATCCTGTTATGAGTCTACAATTCAACATGATGAATGACTTCTAAAAAATGTGAAATATACGCAAACATTACGAGGGTATCAGGGAAAATAAGTAGATGTGCACTACAAAAACAGGAAATAAAATACAATACAAATAAAATACATCTACCACAAGGTTTTCTCATGTGCAATTTTATGAATTGCATTATCTTATTATATTTAAATAAAATAATACTTTTGTAATGCATAGTGCCTGAAACTTATAAAAAAATGTAATATAATTTCGATGTCCCAATTTATCTTTGGTTATGTTTTGCTATTCTAAATTGGTAAATAGTTATTAGATTTCTTGGCATTTTAATTTCTTTGGTATGAGCATTTTAAAGAAATTCCAAAATTTGTCAAAAGATTATAAATCATTTTAGAAAGATACCCCAAGATTTTAGAAAGATTTCAAACATTCAGAAAGATGTCAAAGATTCCAAAAGATTTCAATAATTTCGAAATATTTCAGAAGATTTAAAAGATTTCGCAGATTCAAGCATTTCAAACATTGAAGAAATTCACAAACATTCCAAATGATTATGAAGCACTTCACGAAGATTTCAAAATATTTCAAAGATTTCAAAAGATTTGAAATAATTTCGCAAAGAACTCAAGTGATTAAAAATCATTTAACGAAGATTTCTAAAGATATGAAAGATTTCAAAAGATTTTCAGCATTTCGAATAAATTCACAAAGATTCCAAAATATTGGCAATCATTTGACAAAGATTCTAAACATTTCGAAAATTTCAAAAGATTTTAAATAATTTTTGAAAGATTTAAAAGATCTCAAAGAAATCCACGAAGATTCTCAAAGATTAAAAATCATTTCACAGAAATCACTAAAGATCACAAGATCTCAAATAATTCAACAGATTTTCAATATTGGTATTCCAATTGGCAAATAATTCTCGAATATTATTCACAAAATTTTGAAGATTTCGCACAAATTTCCAAGATTTCAGAAAGATTTCAAAATTTCACAAGGATTTCAGAAAGATTCACAAATACTTCAATGATTTCACAAAGATTTTGAAAGTTGTCAAAGAGATTTCCAAGATTTTGCAAAGATTGGTGAATAATTCTCAGACACAATTCAGAAGAATTCTAATTTTCAAGATTTTGCAAAGATTTTAAAGATTTTAGCAAGATTTTAATGTTTCCGAAATTTCATAAAGACTTCAAAGATTACAAAAGGTTTCGAAAATTTTAAAAGATTGCAAAAGCTTTCAAGAGATTTGGCAAAGATTGGTAAATAATTCTTAGATATATTTAAGAAGATTTTAGATTTCGCAAAGATTTTAAAGATTTAATAAAGATGTCGAAGATTCCAAAATTTCATAAAGATTTGAAAAATTCCAAAATGTTTCAAAGGTATCAAAAGATTTCGCAAACATTTCAAACAAATTCTAAGACTTCAAAATAATTCAAAAGATTGTAAATAATTTCACATGGATTTCAAAAGATTTCAAAGATTTTATTTCAAAATTTTTTCAACATTTCACAAAGATTTCAGAAGATTTCAAAATATTTCAGAAGATTTCGCAAAGATTTGGAACATTTCCAAGATTTCGCAAAATTTTTGAAAAATTTCCAAGATCCAAGTTCCAAGGTTCAAATTAAAAAGGTCTGCGCAACAAACTAGAATTTCATAATAATTGATAATTGTATCTTTCAGAGAATACCATTTTTTCAGAGATTATTCCTGGTTTCTTTTTTTCCCTGGCTATATCCCGCTTCTCCCGATTAGTAGATATCCTGCGACTATAAAGGGATAAAATACCAAATTTGAAGGCCACGCAATATTGATGTCGTAGCTAGGTTCAATTCAAATATATATTCTGCTATTTTGAAGACTAGGCTAGTTTAAATCACATCTAAAGAGACCAGCATTACTGATTCCAAAATTTTAGATTTTTATTGAAAATATACCCACAAAACATTTCAGATGAAAGTTAGTGGACTTACCTTAGAATTGTACTTACTAGCAATATTTAGTGAACTTACCAAAGCTGCGGCCATCTCCGGAATTTCTTTGAGCTGTAGCTCAAGAGATAAAAACCCTTCCAAGTTAGTTGTTGGCAAGGGCGGTAATATTGGTCTCTCCTGTAACCCTTCAACTTCAAGGTTATTTGTTGCCTTAATGACTGACAAAATTTCCGCTGTTTTATTGTTGAAGTCGTACAAAATACTCCGCCTGGCACTTTCAATGGCCTTAATTATTCTTTCAGTATCATCTGAAACATTACATTCAGTAAAGATTGATAGCTGTGAATGACGGATTAGATGATGGAAGGTAAATCTGGTACCGTTCTTTTTTCGAGGCGCAGATGTAGCCCTGGATCTTTTGGATCCATCATCACAAGGAGACTTTCCTAAAATTCAAGGCAGTGTTAATTAGGAAATCAAGTGAAGAATCATGAAAAATAGAAATGAATCCAACCATTAACTTTATTTTTCTTATTTTTTGGTAATACATAAACACAAAAAAAATATGAGCATTGCAATACAATTAGGAATCCAATTGTAGAAATAAATACCTAGAGATCTTTCACTGCTTGACGAAGTATTGCTTTTATCAGATTCCAAGACGCACTTTCTTTTCCGAGTTTTTGCTTCAGCTGTGATTTTTGAATCTGTAACAGGCATGATATATTAGATTATTAGCAAATATTAGAAATGCAAATGGAAATTAATCTGACCTATACCTTTCTTTCTATTACTTTTCGTTTGGGTATCCGAGTTCTTAGAAGTAGAAGCAACATCTCGTGCATCTTGCAATTTGGAATTATCAAGCTCAAGTGACGAAAAACCTGAAAATCGCCAGTTTTCAAAAATAAAAATATATACAAGCAACGCAATGTAATTAAGAATATTTAGTCAAAAACTTGAAGATTTTTACTCGAAGATCCATCTCTGATTGATGACGTATTGCTTTTATCAGATTCGGATCCACTCTTATTTTTCCCAGTTTTTTCTTTATCCGTGATTTTTGAACCTATAACAGATATGAAATTTTAGATTATTAGCAAATATTTATTGCTGCAAATTTATAAAGCTATACATATTTTCAAAACAGCTAAAAAATAAGTGTTTCAAAATTGTATGATACCACTGCTTTCACTGCCAGATTCGGAATCTGGTTTTGACTTCTTTTTTGGTTTAGAAGAATCTTCGGAAGATTCAGAGCCCGATATTGCCTTCGCCCTTTTGGCATGTGTATCTTCTTTCTTTGTAGCTTTGTCTGAAATATAACGTTATTACAATTGACATTTTTGCTAATAGCAAAAATGTAGTACTATATAATTTTTTGAACAATTTCTTATATTAAAAATTAGATAAAGACCTTCTTTATTATTTCTTTCTTTTGTGGAGGACTGAAAGGCAGGAATATTTCGTAGAGCTTCCCTAGCTGCACTTGGCTTCAGTTTTTGAGGTATTTCTGTAGAATTATCAGCGCCTTCTTTCTTGGATTTTTGGTCTTTATTTTCATAAGTGCTCTCATCCTGAGTACTGCTTTCAACAGATTCAGAAACAAACGATTGAGATAATCTTCTAAGACCTTGGCTATGGCTATCTGCAATGAAAACCATTTTAATTAAACTTGAAACAAAGAAAAACGTGTGAAATTATATGCACCATCATGTTTAAAATTTTTTCTTACGGGCTTCTTTTATAATTTTTATTTCAAATTTCTGCCAGTTTTTTTGATCAGGTTCCTTATTTTCTGATACCCATTGTCCCACAAATCCATAATCTGATACATTTGGATAGTAGCAAAAAGTTTTACAGTCGATTATTGTTAGCCATGAGCGTGGAACCAGCTCAACATCTTTCTGCTCCTTGTTATTGTCATCAACAAATAGTATTACTACGTGCGTAGTATCTTGCTGCAAAAAATTTGAGTTCTGCATTGCCTCCATTTAAATAGAACTGTAAGAAAAGAAGTCAATTTTAAAGATACAAATTCTGAAAAAATACGGGATACTCTAATATCAACTGAAGAATCGTATTATAAAAATGATAAGATTTAAGACAGTCCAGTCTAAAAAAAACTACTTACACAAATGCATTGAAATTAAAGTACTGCTACATACTTTGTTTTGGTTAAATGTAATGTAAATTGCATTCAAGAGTCATGAAGGAAACTAACAACAATTTGCTTGCTATCGACTGTCAATACAACGAATTTTCTTTGAATTTGGCTAACATGAAAAGACTTGAATTTCTTTGATTTAGAACCCAATTGGTATACACCTACTTCTTCAGAATTGCAAGGGTATTGAAAAAAATTTTCTTTAGATATTTCACAACCCTTAAGGGAAACAGATCCATCAGTGGCGTAAGTAATACTCGAAATGCAAATAATTTTTCCATTATCTAATTGTACAATGTTCTCTGGCTCTGACGACTTAACAATCATATCCTTGTATACTATACGTTTCACATTGCCTTCAGTATCAAATGAAGCGCCCTTACGCAGTTCCACGAATAAATCTTTCTTTTTGCATATGCACTTGCTCAGCGGATGCTTGACCTCAGGTAGGTCTGGTGCCACGGGGCACGAATGTATTTCTGCGATACGTCTGACTAGGGATCGTCCATAAATTACGTAAGACGTTCTTCTTTTGTTTGAATAAAGAGGGGAATAAAATTGCTGTGAAGTTGAGAAGGACACAACGATATAAACAACAGAAAAACGTCTTACGTAATTTATGGACGATCCCCTAGCTGCTGAAGAGGTTTATAGTTTGCTCTTATTATTTCTTTAATCCAACGGAGATAGTTTTCGAATACGAAAGCCGAAGTCGCAGGCAGCTCTACCCCGGTGTACACAACGTCATCAGCAAGATGAATAAGATTGTGGATAACGATATTCTGCGAATCTTCTCCGTAGAAGGTAGGAAATAAGCTCACAAATGATTTCAATAACGATCTCGCGTAATCGGTGTGTGTGATTGCTAATTCAGGACTGCACAGAATGCGACAAGCTACAAAAAAGAGCATAAAATGGTCATGCATATCTTTGTTTAGAACTTTACGAAGGCATGCAACACTGGAATAATGTAGAAAAAATCTATATTGGGTTGCTTTCCAGTTTGAGAGGTCATCTAGATCAAATTCCTTTCTTTGAAACTCATCGGGAACCTTCGTAAGCTTTAGAAGCATTTGACGTAAATATTCACGTTGGCTCGCACTTAGTTTCGTTATACGATTCTTTCCTGAAAGCCATTCCTCCAATAAGAACTTCATTACTCCAATGTACAGTAAATGCATCGAGTCGAGGAGAAAGGCTCTTACTGGATCGAACCCTGGAATATCTAATAGAGGTGTTCGACCGTTGTGATGATTTTTCTGACGTTGTTTTAAAAAAGATCTCCTCGTTCTCAATTTTGCATTGACGTTGGCGTACACTCTTTTCTTATTTCCTAGGCGATTCTTAACCGATGTCTCCTCTACTTCGCAACGTTCACATGCACAAAATCCTCCATGACCTTTACTGCACTTCAAGAATGCACGAGCGGGGGTATCACAAACAAAACCAAGTATCTCGATAGTGAAGTGATCTCCATCAATATCGAGACCATCTTTGAGAAGTTATTTTATTTCGATAATGAAGCAACTATGAACGGCGCCAATTCATATTCCGGGTCAAAAACGAGCATCAAAATAGGCCACAACTGTTCACGTGAATGATTAAAAATTGGCAGGCCATCAATATTTATCAATAACTTTATCGTACGTTTCTTGTACACTTTTGGCGAAATTATGCGTTTCAAATTATCCGTAATTCCAAAGTAAACATAATGACCATATTCCGCTTGACCTGGGCGACGACTCTTCCCCTTCATACGTTTAATTTTCTTTTTTTTGTAGTTATTGCTTTTTAATAAAGTTGCTGCACTTTTCGGAAGCTCTCCATGGCCATCCTCTCTCAAAATTCCCAATAATTCCGTCGTGAAATCTTTTGTCGTGTGTGATATGTGGCGAACAAGTAGCGCATGGATTTTATCTCGAAAAGGAGATTTTAAATTTTCCGATTCGTTATTAAAGTTCCCGCTATTGTCATTAGTGCCAATAGAATTTTTATCATACAAAACAGTGGATGGAAACTCTCTAGAGCTACTGTTTGAAAGATCTGAATCACGGTCAGGATTGCAAACTGAAGGTTCAGGAGCTGAAGTAGGCGATGGAAATTTCTTAGTGCTGGCAGAATTTGGAGGATTTAAAATTTCTGGAGAGTTAACATTATTCTGTATGATATTAGATGAAGAACTTTTTTCGTAATTTAGTTGAGGACCTGAGCTTTCTTTATCATGCGTGATTGACTTTGCTAGCCCTGCTGAGCATCTTCGCTTAACTCTACTTATAGATACCTCTTCTTTGGAATCATTTGAATGTAATCGCTTCAGTAGCAAATGTTTTTTTTTTCTGTAATACGAATTAGACATTTTTCACTTTCATTTAATTGTCAACAGCGGAGCAACCAATTTCTTTTTGAAGACATTTTTAAACCTGGCCAAAGAATAATTAGTATACAGTAGATATCTACAAATATTTCATTTGATATATTTCATTTATTTAGATACTCTTTCCCATTTCATAATATTACTAAAAATATGGCAACGCAAGCATATTTATTGGCAATGTTTGCTGTTTTCATTGCTAAAAAAAGTACGACACATTTTTTTATTTTGGAAAAGCATACTGACACTCTTTGTACATGAAGGCAGAATATTTTTGATTAGAATAAAAACATTTCAGAGTCTGTCTCAAGGTTACCATTCATAAATATCATAATCGTTATTAATAGTAACATCATAAACGTCTGAGAGAACATCAACCTACGGAAAGACAGAATGACATTCGAAAATACTTAATCCAAGTGTTCAAAATACCAATAAAATACATATATTTAGACCATCGAGAAATACATACTGATAAAATTGTTAATTCTACTCAAATTTTCAGAAGTCTTATTTTGCAGTCAACTGCATGCTTGTCTTATATTTTTTATCATCACTAGAGTTATGATTGAAAATGCATTACAACACTCATCTTTGAAAATTTTATGAAATTCGAATTTATAAAAAAAAAAGTTTAGCGTGTCTACCCAACAAATGATGATGAATCCCCAGCCATCCCCCCACCCTCTCTCCAAATTGTTAATTTTCCCGAGTCAATTTGAAAGAGTTGAAAAGATTTGTATAATTTCAAACGATTGTTAGAGATTTAAAGCAGCATTTGTATTTGTTCTTTAAGGTGCTAAAAGAAAAACCCTGATATAAATTTTGAAAAAATCAAAAAAACTTAGGACCGAATCCACTTCAAATCAGACAGGGTACTACATTTGAAATATCAGAATCTCAAGGACGAAGTATGTTATTTTTTTAGAGGAAATTAGGTTTTTTTTATGAAAAAAATTAAAAATCGATTTTCTCAAAAAACCCACCTTTAAATTTTTTGCCAATTTTTTTTGAACTTGTACTTTGATGATGAAGATATCTCGTAAGATCGATGCTCGCTAAATAAATTTGTAGCCAGGAGAATTTTTTTCTTACAATATCGGATGTTCTGCTTTTTCTTGAAAACAATGACAGATACGAAAAAATATTGACATAAAATTTTGCACACCTAAAAAAATGATATGAAAAATATCTCTTGTTCTTTTGCGACATCTTCCATAGATTACGAGAAAAATACAAAAATTACATTTTTGGGAAAAAAAATTCTACCGGACTCAAAAGTGGTTTAACCAGCATGCTGCTGATAAGATGCCTTTCTTCTATTATAGTAGAAACTTTTCAAAAATATTTGGTAGAATAAAAAAGGTGGGGTTTTCCAGAGAATATTTTTTTTGGTGTTTTCAAAAGTTGAATAAAAAAATAAAAAAGATTTCAGGAAAACCCCACTGTTTTATTCTACCAAATATTTTTTAAATGTTTCTACTAATAGCAGAAAGGCATATTATTATCATCATGCTGGCTAAACCATTTTTGAGGCCGGGAGAATTTTTTTTTCGTAAAAATGTAATTTTGAAATTTTTCTCTTAAACTATGGAAGATATTATCGCAAAAGAACAAGACATTTTTCATATAACTTTTTTAGACGCGCAAACTTTTAACTTTTAACTCATTGTTTCCAAGAAAAAGTAGAAGATTCGATTCTAAGAAAATAGAATCGATTTATAATTTTTTCAGGAAAACCGCTGCCATTTTGTTAATTTTCAATCTTTTTTAATTTTCCGGCGGATTTCGAAAGAAGACGATGATCCGAGCGCTATGAGAATCAAGAATAACACAATAAATATCTCAAATAGATCAAGAGGTTTGAAGAAACGAAGAAAAAGTCGGGAATTTTGAAAAAGAAATACAAAATTCAAATACGCATAACTGCTCGGAATTTTTTTTGTTGCAAATCGGAGAAATACGTACAATCGATATTCTGCTATTTCAAGTGCAGTTAGTACCCTGTCTGCTTTGGAATGGATTCGGTCTTAGCAGATATTCAAAATTGAAAATTGTGGTCCTTTTTTTTTAAATTTCATAACTTGGATGATTTTAATTATATTAAGGTCTATTTTTCCAATTATTTGTGATAGGATGCAGTTTTGAAAAAAAATATTTTTTGAACAAAAAAATTTCCAAAACTTCTTGGATTTTTGAAAACCTAATGTTAAAACTGAACTTCTGCAAAAAACGCACTTTTTATTTCCTTCATTGTTTAATACAGATAGCTCACAATGTCCTCAACAAGCCCTGTAAATATCAAAATGGGATTTCCTCTAGTTTTCGAGAAATAATTAAAAACCTACATAACATTTTCTATATCAAGAATAAACTATTCAAAGATTATTTTTGAACAGCAAAATAGAGGCGTTTGTCTCCACTCTTTGTGAAGCGCGTAATGATCCTTTCTACTCCAAAAATTTTTCCGAATATTTCTACTTCTAAAATTGGTATTAATTATAAATGCACGTTATCATTCTTGATTCCCTTAAGTGAAGAATGAATCAACAAATTTGTAAAACTTCAAAATTATATTATTTCAAGGATTTCAAGTTAGAAACATCAAAAGTTGAAAGATGACAATTGTCAAATTGAAAACTTTTAAAATTATAATGCAAATTATTTTAATTCTTAATGATGGAAAATCGAAAGTTGGAAGATTACAATTTTTAAATTGAACACTTTTTAAATTAGAATATGAATTATTTGAATTTCAAGTCGTTGGAAATGAATAATTGTTAAATTATTACTTATACATCAAAATTTGTTTTCAAATCTTTCGAAACATTCTCTTTACACTATATTTTTTTACTAAAAAGTAAATTTAAATTTTCCGCGGAACCCTTATAGCAAATTATATCGAATTATATCGAACTCTGTATTTCAAAATTGATACGATGTGATTCATTTCTATTTAAGCGATCTCGACGAGCGCGGGAAAATGCCAGCAAGATTACGACATTGGCAGCATTGTGGCATCATCTACAGTTGCTTAGATTTGGTTGGGTCAAGCGCATTATAATGTGTCACTTTTCAATTGACTGCATTTTTTCTAAGTAGACCCTGAAAAGTCATGGAACTTTGAAACCAGACTCTCGTAGTAATTCTGTAATACGTATTTCGTGCTTGGCAGCTCAACAACTTCTCTTCAAAGAAACAATTAAAATAATGTATAATTGAATATATTGATATTCAAGTCTTTTAATTGAATTACTATTCAATACAATAAACAAATTTTAATTTCATTAAAATACTGATCCATTTCTAAAACGCATCATCATATGATTTTTAAGTTTTTATAATATTGAATAACTCTTCAGAAACTCATTCAAGGACTAAATTCGCTTCTCAGTATCGTATATAGTAAAGTTCGATTATCTTATTTCAGAAACTCGAGTCTAAGCTTTTGCAGGGAGGGAGGGGGGAGGGGTAGCCGCCGTGGATTCCCCGCTGGATCCGCGCCTGCGGGATGCTCACTTACTTAAAATAAGAATTATTTGTTTTCAGGACAGATCGGCTTGAAGGACCTCTAAATATACTTTTTTTTCTTTGCCAAAAATCAGGTAGAATTTTGTCATCAGGACATTGTTTCTAATTGTCAAAATTGGCGAAATAGTATGTACCTGATTGACGATATTCGGGATCTTTTCAAATTCTAAGACACCCCAACCCCTTTCCCAACTTTTACACCAGTTACGTGGCTTGTGGAAAAGTTAAAAAAGGGGTCGGAGTGCCTTAGTATTTGAAACAATTCCGATTATCATCATGAAACGATCTGGAATATCTTTAGTTAATGAAACAATTGCAAAAACCTTTTTGTCCCTTTTGTTTTATTATTATCTTGCTTTTCTTAGTCATTTTGAACAATTTACATATGCTTTAGAACCTTTTTGAACAGAACCCGTCAAATTGAACAATTACCTTAATTTATTATAAACAATACTCTCTCAGGGATGAGAAAGGAGAACCAGGCCTACCTTTTACATCGTAACGAAACAGCAGCAGGCAGCAAAAGGCTCGAATGGCGCAGATCAGGCGGCGATGACGACGAAGAAAAATAGCGGACTTTGCGTAGCCGCAGGAAAGCACTGCAGCCTCACAAGGCAACTCGTATCAAGACCAAACTTCTTGGCAAAAGGACAGCGTCCTGGGTGTGGCAACAAAATGGCCGACAATGGCAGCGTGGCTCAAGAAAATACAAAACACGTAAAGACTAAAGCGTAGCCAGGAGGCACGAACAGACTGCACAAGACTGAACTAAGTAGACGCCTAGTTCGGGTAGCTCAGGCTTGGTGGCGCCAGTGTCTCCCGCTCAGGTCACGTGGTTCGGACCATCAGCTCCGAACCTATAGGGAGTTCAATGTAACTATGTTACGAGTCTACAAATATTTTATACAAAGGGAAGATTGAGAAAAATGTACATCAATATTTACAGTGAGGTCAGTAAAAGGAAAGAAAATTTTGTTTGGAACGTCTATTTTGCCACAATTTCTGACAGTTCTAACAAATATACATACATATATACTGTTTAAATTATGTATTATGAATTGTTTAAATTATGGCAAAATAATCGTTGCATACAAAATTTTCTTACCTCTTAATAACCTCAGTTTTCGCAAAACGACTAAACTATAAACTTATACACTTATACACACCACACTTATACATTTATTTTATTTATACTAACCTTTGACACTGGTTAAAAACGTTAAAAACACCAGAAGCACACGTGTAAAACACATTCTATCGAAAGCCGGAGACACAACAGTTTATTGCGCGTACCGTTTGCTCTTCGCATTATTAATCGTATATTTTGTCACCGTAACATACATTTTTGAAACCTGAGACATAATTTCTGCATTTTATGTCAAACATCTGTAATTTTACATTGAAATTAGTGAGTTTCTGTTACAGTGTAGCGAAGATTCAAGTCGAAACGTTACTCAGGCCAGTAAGCAGTGGTGTAACCACCATACCGCGAGACCCTGCATTGCAGTACAGTCTCTATAGCTTCCAGGAATCCTCTTAACTCAGTAGCAAAAGGGTGAAAAATGCAAATATTTTTACTTATTGTTTTGTGCAGCAAATGAAAGTACAAAATTTGGATCTTTGTACTTGCAAATGAACCCAAAAGAGTATTTTGAACGAGGTCCTAAAAAATTTAGTTATGCCACTGCTGTAAAGCGGCGCGGGGGTGCAATTTCTTGGCTCTGCGTCTAAAATTTCGTCTTCGCGCGGTTGTTAGTCTCGAACGACCGCGGTCTCGATTTTTCAATTCTTCAGGAAATTACGAAGCTAACTTCGTCTCACAATGTCCCAAGCTTCAAAACCGAGAGCAGAGAACAATATCTGGTACACAGTACTCTAATACTCTTGCTATAAAATAATACTGTAATCTTATGGTTATATTACACCTAATAATCATTGTGTATACGGTACCGGAAAATTCATAAATCAGAGAGCAGTACTATTGGCTAAAATTATAGAAAGTCTAACATTATAGCGATGCATTTTCAAGATGTACTTAATGTTATTTTATTCAGATAAGCCATTTTATATACCGTATTTTTGCTATAAGAAATGTAGTTATACGGTACCAATTATTAAAGTGATCAACTATTTTCGTTCAAATTAAAGTCTTAGACACATAATAATTATTTCTATAATCACTTGTATTTCACTACTTTATTTATTAGCTTTCATAAGCTTATCACTTAAAACGACTATAACAAATTTGTAGAAATTTACAGCAAAACAAATAAGTGAGACTCAATTTTCACAAATTCACAATCATCCTGATGTAAAACAATTTTTAGACGAATACAAGTACACCATTGGAATTAATTTCTGGTATTTCACGAAATTTGGATATTATAAAAAAAAACACATTTATCCTCATTCACGTCGACTTCCATTTTTTCCTTTCATTCAATTCATTTCTTAAATTTCAATTTATTTGAGGCACTGATCCAAGAGTAAGGTTTCTATTTTATTTATTATTTTTTAGGGATAGGGGGCCTAAATTTTATACTCCCACCTCCATTGAAGACTCAGTACTAGGACAATACTAATCCAGTACCGATCTAACTCTCGGCAGAACTCCCAAGTCAGTTGCTAAGAAGCACATGGACTCAATACTGGTTCAGTACCAAGCCAGTACCGCGACAACCCTCGGCAGACCTCCCAAGTTGGTTTCTAACCAGCGCATGGACTCAATACTGGTTCAGTACTATGCCAGTACAGCGCCAACCCACAGCAGAACTCCCAAGTCGGTTGCTAACCAGCACATGGACTCAATACTGGTTCAGTACCAAGCCAGTACCGTGCCAACCCTCGGCAGAACTCCCAAGTCGGTTGCTAACCAGCACATAGACTCAATACTGATTCAGTACTAAACCATTACCGCGCCAACCCTTGGCAGAACTCCCAAGTGGGTTGCTACCCAGCACATGGTCTCAATACTGATTCAGTACTAAACCATTACCGCGCCAACCCTTGGCAGAACTCCCAAGTCGGTTGCTAACCAGCACATGGTCTCAATACTGATTCAGTACTAAACCAGTACCGCGCCAACCCTTGGCAGAACTCCCAAGTCAG